>APFE031389105.1:194135-240092 GCA_000404065.3 Pinus taeda | reverse complement strand
TTATCTCCTTTGTCTGAAGACGAGATAGATCAACTCTTGCATGGTCATGTTCCAGCTCAAGCTAAAGCAGATTTGCAATGCACACATGGTCAAGAAAGTGTTGGTGAAACTTCTTCCTCTTTTGAAAAGGATGACAGTCCGGTGAACATCTTTATAGATCAACAGGTTGAGGATGTCCATATGGCTGAAAGTGATGAAAGAAAAAGTGTCATTTTAGATTGGTCCATAGAAGAAGACAAAGTTTTGGGTCCAAATGTTCTCATGTCATCAGAACAAAGCCTTCATGAAGAGGTAATCCAGTCAGTCCATAAACAACAAGATGAGATCTGCAGTCAAGTAAGTGAAAAGCTTTCTTTGGATGAATTTATGGTAGATGATAAAAATGTTAGTGTTGGGTTTCAAGAATCATCCGAAGTTGCTTTTCTCATGATTGATGAATGTGATGAATGTAATGAGAATCTGGCTATCATATCATGTCAAGATGATCAGAAATATATTCAGACTATAGTCGACCAGACCATTATGGATTTCATTTCAGATTCTTCTTCATATGTTTCATGTTTTTAAGTGTTCTTTGAAGAGGAAATCCACTCATCTGCTTGTTCAGAATTTTTTGAGGACCAGGAACATACTTTTTCTGAAGTACATTATGAAGGAAGATCAGAATCAAAAGATAAAGACATCTTGTTTCTTCAGCAGGAGGAGAATCTTCATGTTTTTCATGATCCAATGGTAGATTTGTTGCAGACAACAGTGAAGTTCATTATTGCAGTATTCAGTGATGAAGGAGATCATGGCCAATTATGTTTTTGGATGCCCAGTTACGAATATCAATTTTTGACCAGAAGATCTGATCGGAAGAATCAGTCAAGAAGCCATCTTCTTGATTGGTTACATTGGCAGTTTAATATAGTTTGATGATATATAGTCTTGTAAGAAATGCAGGTGGTCATGCACTACCACCAAGCTTTAAGTTTTAAGTTCAGTTCTTAGTGTTTTGAGTTAGTTTGTTTGAGTCAAGTTTCAGTCAATAAATTGAGTCATGTTGGTTTGTCGGAATAATGGACTCCATAACCCAATGGACAAAAGGTATTGTCTAGCTCTTCCAGAGATCTGATGTTCTTGGCACCTCCAAGGAGCTACCATCCCCCATTGGAGCCAACGTTAGTGTCAGTATTTGCATCCTTCCTCCAATGATAAAACATGCTCTTACACAAGTGATTTTAAGGTGTCAAGGTCAAATTTTATCATTTCAGCGAGTATTCAAGTAAAATTTGGTCACTAGGCATTAGGTCTAGGGTTTGCTTCCACTCCTTTCAAAGTTGTCCAAATATCAGTCCATGTCACTATTCAGCTGAGTCTACCATCATTCAGAGGGTTTTCATCATCATGTCAATTTCCATTGGGTCATTTCACACCTTGTTCATACTTCAGTTGCGCCTAGGCAAGGTTCATTTCCCTCTCCTAGGGTTTTGAAGCTAATTTCTCTTGGATGGTCAAATCATTGGAAAAAATTGTATCGTGATGTTCATACACCTTCCCCTATCCTTACAATACCTTATCAAACACTTCCCATCATTGAGATCCCCCAAATTTTCCATTTTCACACAAACCCTAGTTTCTTGCTACAACGTGGCAATTTTCTATGGTTGGGTCTGTGTTTTTCCTTTTTGGACCCCTTCCCCTCACTCAATTTCTAATATCCCACTTTCCCTACTTCCTAACATCCCTCCATACTTCCCAAAATTTCCTCAAGAATTTAGAAGCTCCCTATCCCCTTCATTTCGCTTCATTTCGGCAAATCCCTTGTCCCACACATCGAGATATGTTTCACTCAAATGATGTTTTTGAGCAATCAAAGATGAAATTGGGAAAACGGAGAGAGGTTTTTGTGCATAATAGACCAAGGAAGAAAAATCTCCTTCAATTTTTACACAGGAGTTATGGTTCTAAAGAAATGTCAAAAATACAATTGCCTTGGGAGAATTGATGCACCTCTGGAGCGACCTCGGGAAAATCAAGTTTTCTCCTAGCTCGGTTGGCAAAATGACTTGATTAATGATCCAAATGATATTTAGAGACAAGTATCTTTCCAATGGACTATCATTATTTCAATTTTGAGTTGAGGAAGGCATTCAAAAGATGACTCTAACAGCACTCGGCCTTTAGGCAGCGTCATTTGGCACAGTTCGACCAGTCTTGGGAGATTTGCTTTTTGACAAGACAAATGAACTCCAAATTGCAAAATTCCAGTTGGGTTGGAAATTAGACACATAGGTATTTTCAATGACCTATTAGGAGCTCAATTTGGGGTTGAGGGAGGCATTCAAAAGTTGACCGCAACATCACTCTACCTTGAGGAAACCTCATTTGGCACAGTTCGACCAGTGTCGGGAGATTCGATTTTTGATAGGGAAAATGAACTCCAAATCAAAAACTTCCGGTGGGGTTGGAAAATAGATAGGACAGGATTTCCAACAAGCTATATTGTGCTCACTTTGAACACCAGGAAGGCCTCCATAAGTCACATGGAAAAGAGCACGACGCACAGGAGGAGGAGCGCAACGGTTTTATAAATATTTTCACTCCATATGGTCAGTTATACAAGTGGAAAAGGAAGGCAAAGGTTCACCCAAGCCATTTTTCATGTTTTTGGCACTACACCTATAGCTGATGTTTGGCTCTCCACCTTCATTTTGTGACCCTTGGGCATTCTATCTCTTCATGGCACATTCTATATATTGTATGCAAACCATTTGCAAAGCGAATTGGTGGGTTGGCTTGTAACTTCTGGGAGACTGTAGGAAAGAAAATTTTTTTCTGCACTGTATATTCTTATAGAGAATTAATGAAAGGCAGCGGCTCTGTTTCATGAGATTCATGTGGTTATGAGTGTAGCAAATGTGTCTCTTATGTTTCATATGTATTTTGTTATGTTTCATAGTTTCGTTTCATATTCATTTCTGGTGAAATTTTTCGAATGAGATTAGGTAGAATTCAATTTTATTGCTCTACCTATGGGAAAATTTCATGTACAGTGTTTCATTCTTCTGTTGGAAAGGATTCATGTTGTACATGCCCTTTTCACCTCCTTAATCAATCTCTCCATTCCTTTGTTATGCTCGATAGTTTCATTTCGTATCCATTTCTGGTGAAATTTTTCGAATGAGATCAGGTAGAATTCAATTCTATTGCTCTACCTGTGGGAAAATTTCATGTACATTGTTAATTCTTCTGTTGAAAAGGATTCATGTTGTCCATTCCCTTTTCACCTTCTTAATCAATCTCTCCATTCTACCACATCTTAAAGCTAAAATTGCTATGCTTTCCGCCTACCTTGCCTCACGAAATAATCCGTGCCTTTATGTTAAATTCTCTGTTCATTGAGGTCCAGTGGTCCCATAACATCCCAGAAACACAGTCATCCATAAAAATCACTCCTTATTTTCATTTCCACTTACTAGCCTAAGACAAATAGTTCGTTTGAAAGTCATCTGAGTCCTTGTCATTTCATTTATTCACTGAGTGTGACTAGGAGAGAGCCCTACCCTGTTCTGGTAGGGCTAGCTACCAGATTGAGCATGGTTTGTGGTTACCCTAAATTTTGCCTTCTTTCAACCTGAGGCGGATTTAGGTGCTAACATGGCCTATTCCCTTGTTGGCTAAAAAAGGGATTCTCAACTCCTATGCCACTACCCGCAGGGTTAGTCCAACCTTGAAAGGGATTGTTGCCTTGTCTTGTAGAAGAAAAAGGCATAGATCCTATCATCAGGTTGGAATGTGGTATATGACCACCTCCAAAAGGAAAACCCTGACATGAATCTGACCCACCCATCATGGATGTGGAGGCACTAAATGGAACTGATGGAATACCCTGTGAATGGGTGCCAAACAAGAAGAATCTAGAACTAAATGCATTGGCTTGGGAATTTCCACTTGTAGAATGGATGGAGGTAGACCCAACTAAGGATTTTCTAGAAAAAGACCCAAATAGAGATGTAGAGGGGATGGAAATAGTTCCTCCCCCTTGTACTGATGTTGGAGTCTTCATGGTTGTAGCACTTGCAGTAGAAGCCATGCTTCCAGTGGTGGTCATCGAAGGTAAGTGTGTAATATGACCTGGACTTGATGGTCTATGCGTCAGAGTCCCAACGTATTGTAATATGTCTAGATGGTTAGAAGGTAGAGGAGAATTCAGAGTTGCTAATGACTCTGGGAGTTCTTCTACCTCTATGTTATCTTCCGATTGAAAGAGAACTTAAGAAAGAACTTGAGTGTTCCTCTCTAGTTCTGCGGAAGTACCAGGCCTATTCTAAACACTAATGCCCCCGAGGGGAGGATCAACCCTTAATGCGTCAGCTAACACGGTATGAAAGCCACTGGAAGTATTACCTCTGCACCTTCTAGGAAAAGGCTCTAAACTTGGTGGTGAAAGACCACGAAGTCTTCGAGACCATCTAGGAAATCAGTTAGCCACTTTGAATTTTTTATTAAGATCTAATTAAATACTCAAGAAAAATGAAAGCTAGGCCAACTAAGAGCATAGAGCACACACTAAAAAGTCCCTAAAAGATGTTATCCAATCAAACAAATTTCGAGTATTTCCTCTCCGGGTGATGAGGACCAGACACCAAAATACAAGAAAGTGAAGTAAGGGGCCTTCCATAGATAGTCTAGGATAATGATGACCCAATCCTACTAGCAAAGGTAAAAAAGGAAGTTACGCTGACCTCCTAACAATAGCCTTCACCACTGCAAGCCCCCAAGCTTCACAAGGGTGCCCTCTAGTAGTACCGTTGAGAGGGATACAACGTCAACCTTAGATGCCATGGGATTCCCCTCCACAGCCACCTATGTAGATCCCTAGGAGAAGCAACTAAGGTTACCAACTCGTGTCAGGAGCTAGGCAGAACAGTCATGAGGTAAGATCCAACAAGTAGGAGAGGGGGTATCTCTCTTCCTTATCTTCAAAAACCCTCGTGCTTAACTCCCAGATCCAGAGCTTCCCTAGTCTTCCTAATGCTATTGGATTTGCACCCACTATTCAGACTCATATGTTTGACAGTTTAAATGGCCTTGGAGAGTTTTCTCTCCACACGCCTAATCCAAGGCCCTAAAATATCCTAAAACTTGTTGGTGTGTCTAAATTGACAATTATAAAAAGTTCTTGTGTATTTTAATTAGCGCTTGTTTTTAAATGGGTTGTTCTTAAGTCAAGGGATAAGCAGAAATGAAACTTATGGTGTTTTGACGCAAAAGAAATTAATAAAAACCAAACTATATGCAAATTCACTCGTTTTTTTCTTTGATGAAAGAAATTTCCACTAGGCTCTGAGGAACTTCTAATAAAGTAACAAATTTTTCTTTTCTTTTCTCTTACTCAAGCTTCACACTCACAAAAATTAGCAAAACTATGGATGCCCTAAAAGATGCACACATTTATCCTAATGCAATGAGTACATGTTGATGCAAACTTAAAACTACTCTAAATCAAAGAATGAAAGTAACTTGTTTATCAATTCTAATTAGCCACTTAAGATGTTTAAATAGAATATAAGTTTCTAATGCTCTTTTTCATCCAAACACTAAAAGCAAATTTTAAGACAAACAAAAATGCACTTTCACTCGCAAAAAGGAAACTAAATCAAAACAAGGCCAAAGAAAGCAAAACCCAAGTTTTCAAGAAGTTTTCTTCAAAATCGAAAACAAAAATGACTTTTCAAAAGTGCTCCAACTAAGACTGAAACTTTATGATCAAAGAATAGGCAACAAAACACTTTGCAAGTTAACAACACAAAACGGGTGAAAACTCAACAAAAAGTGTGTTTCAAGATGCTCTTAACAATAAAAAAGTAGCAAAAAGAGGTTGGTGATAATGATCGCGAGACTAAGAAAGACAATTCTCAAAATCGTCACACAACAAATTTCAAAAAGCAAGAAAAGTAAATGGCCACAAAGATGCAGTTTTGACACGCAAACAAAAAGATCACCAAAAGAAGATTTGCCACAAAGATTGAGACCAATATTTCTGCCCTGGAAGACCACAATAGCCAAGATTCCCATAAAGAAATCTTGTGTGCTTAAACAAAAATGATGATGCTTGCAACAAAACAAAACAAGACCAATACTTTCCACAACCGGAGAGAGTTTGAAATTATGAACTTGTTGTAAAAATAAAGACTAACACAAGAAAATAACTGTTTAGGAAAGACTCAGACCAACAGACATATCTTTAGAAACAAAAATATTTGAAAAATCTTGAAAATTTTAGGGTATATGCAACTGTGCCAATGCACAGTTGTGTGTATATGCTATTCAGCCCAAGTAAACCTATGTATATGCAGGTTCACTTGAGGAAAATTGCATACATACGCCTTTGTAAACTAGAAAAACAATGTATACAACAGATCTCAGGAAAAAAGCAAAAAAAATTCTGAAGAAATTGATAAAAATTACAGTTCAAGTTCCTACAGGAACAGACTACTCAGTCATAGCAAACAAATAAACAGCTAATCCCTAATTGGCTTGAAGAAACCCAAACTAGGAACAACAATACTATTGTCCCCAGCGGAGTCATAAATTCTTTCTAGGGACAAAGTCCCCTAGGGTCTTGGGTTGATAACCTAGCTGATTGGGGGTTATCTACAAAGAAAAACAAGCATTCCACACAGCCATGATACTAATATAAACAAACTACACGAAGAGAGGTGCACCTGGGGGTCCTTCGTTTGGGTAGATCTAGCCAGAGTCCAAACCCTCTTGGAGTTCCTCTCGATCCTTCAACCTGCAAAACAATCAATTCAAGAAATCATAGCAGTATATGGACCAAGCATCATTAGGAAATCAACTTCATAGCATATTGAAAAGTAGTTAGTTATACAATTGAAACAACCATTCATATGTAAATCATAACATTGATATCATAAGCATGAAGAAGATTAAAATCAGGAACAAGACAAGTGTTTCTTTTGTTATAGATAACTAAAATACAGAAAGGAATGATTTCACCTGAGTCTTCCTTTTGCAGGCTCCAAGCGGAACCATCTCGTCCAATATCAACCCTTCAATAAGCTCCTTCCATGACTCACTCAAAGATATCTCAACTAATGGAAAAACATCATAACTCAAGGAAACAAGGGTTTCTTGTAATGAGGGAAGTGCTGGAAGCACAAGGATCTTCAGACTTGATTAGGGATAATCTCGGCAGAGTGATTTTTCTCTCTATTCTCTCCTCCTTAGGCCTTCCCATTGAGGCCTTTTTATACTTCTCCCAAAGTAGTTTTTTAGTTGGGAATTCATTGGGAACAGTTGGGCCACAGGCACTAATAGGTAATCAATAGGTAAAACCTGTGATCTCTGCCCGAAATTAAGGAGATTTAATTTTTTTAAGTGTTTTAAGACATATACGCAGTTTCGGTATACACAGACCCATGTACACACGCATTTAGCTCAGGGCAATGTCGTGTATAGGGAGTAAAACACTATTTTGTAAGTATTTGGACTAGGTCTGGAAGGAGGGGTTGCCCTAGGCCATGACTGCAACATCACAAACATCAAGAGTGAGATTTGGAGCTATAACAGGTGTTGTGTACATGTTGTACAAGTGGCGCTATGTGCAGGTGGTGTTGTGTACATGTCTTGCATGTGGTGTTGTGTACATATGGTGTCGTGTACATGTCGTGTGTATGGTATTGTGTACACGTTGTACATTGGTGTAGTGTACATGTGGCATTGTGTACATGTTGTGCAAGAGGCACCTTGTACATGTGATTTTGTGCACATGTTGTGCATGTGGTGCAGTGTATAGGTGGTACTGTGCACATGGTGTACATATGGTACTGATGCATGTGTGGTATTGTGTGCATGTCATACATGTTGTGTTGAGGGCATGTCATACTAGGTATGTGCATTGTGTAGGTGCATGTATTGTGTGGTGTTGTACATTAGGTATATATGTATTGTGTGGTGTTGTACGCTAGATGTATGTGTATGTATTATGTTATGTAATGGATATAGGCATATGTATTATATTGTATACACTGGGTGTAGGTGTATGTGTTGTATGTCAGACGTAGGTGCATATAATGCATGGAGTTGTATGTTGTCTATGGTCATATGTGTGTGATGCACACTATGTATATGTGCACCTGGTTGAGGAGAAGGCACTGGTGTTTGTTGGGTTGGCAACTGATCGTGTGTGTCTGTACAAAAGAACAAAAGCAGAAGTAAGGGTCGATGAAGGATGAGTATTGGTATTGTATTTTAGTGTTACTATGCATGTGATTTATGATTCTGGTTTATGGTGATTACATGTGAATTATGATTCAGTTTATGATGGTTACATGTGATTTATGTTTTTGATGGTTATGTTTTGAGCTAACTTGATGTGATATTTTTATACATGTTGTTTTGGTCAAATGTGCTAGTTTGACTTGTTGTGACAAGAAGCGAACAAGATTGAAAATGTACCTTATTGACGAGCTACCAATGAGGTATGATGTGAATTTATTTCAATTTATTTTAAATCTAATGGAAGTTATGTGATTGGTATGGGAATGCATGAAATGCCCAGTTGGGTGATTGAAATTGACTACAACAATTTACAACAACAAAAGGAATTGGAACGAGCAGTAGTACGCTAGTAAAGAATTTAGGAACAGGGCCACTGTGGGACACTGATACCGAATAATGTCCATTTATTTCCATGAGCATGCTATGAATGGAATGATGGTTTTGAGGTAGGGATATGCCTTGGTTTTTGTATCTTCCGATGCGAGGAAGCCTTGCCAAGGGATAGCCTTCCTAAGATGGGGGTGCCAACGGAACTTGGAAGGTCAGTGACTACACGTAAGGGTTGACCAGATTGCCCAAGGGACTGTGTGGCAGAGAAGGGAAGGTCGGGGATGGATTTGTTTTGGTCATGAGCATTGGCAGATGGAATCAGATGCACATTGGGAGTGCACCCTGGAACAATGAGCTGGTAATTGTTCACTGAGAGGAAAAGTGGCACAGGATTATAGCATTGGACATTAGATGCAAATCTGACTTTGTAGTCGATTCTAGACTTCCTAGGAGGGAGGTGAATCCTAGTATTACTTTGAGGGTGGAGGTGTGAGCCTCTGGATTCCCTTGTTGCAGATGCATGAATTGTATCTTTTATTTTTTGGCTAAAGAAAATGTGCATACATGTATATTATTGTAAATACTATATCGAGATGGATTTATAAAGCTCCATAGATAGTATGGTTATTTGCTAGTTGAAGCAAATGTGTATGTGTATACCATAAATACCGTAAATACCGTATGAGTTATGTTATAAATCTCTAGTAAACAATATGTTTGTCATGTTTCAGCAGTGGTCATTGTAAATATTGCAATGAGATGTGCTATAAAGCTCCATGGGAAGTATGCTTTGTTTTCAATCATCTTGTTTGTTAAAGGTGTCATTGAACACTGAGAATGGTGTTCTCGCAAGGGGGGGGAGTTCTGTGATAGCCTTGGTGAAAATTCCATGTAAAAATGTATAAGGCCACGGGGATGGGACATGTATTCCAAGCTAAATGGTGGGCAGGACATCCTAGTGGGTGTTCATTTGGTTGTTTATGGCTAAGGAAATTTGCAAAGGCAATGGCTAAGGCATTAAGAGGCAAAAAGGTATTTTGGCACATTTATTTATGAAAATAATGGAAATTAGGAGAAAAAGAAGGTGAAAGGTCACAGGTTGCATGTGAGGAGGAAAATGAAGAAAAATAATGGAAAATGAAGAAAATAGAGGCCTCATTCATAAAAAGGTTTCTGAGGGTCAATGGGAAATCTTGGTCAATTAAGAAACCTAATGGATATTTATCTCCCAATCCATTAAGCTTATCTAGAATTTTATCTAGAATTTTTATCATGAAAGAATTATCCATTCCCATTCACCAATGGAATTTTATTTGGCAAGAATTTGATCTCTTGGTGTCTCGTTTTCTAAGTGATTAATTTATCTTTATTTATTTAATAATAAAGTATTTACTTTCGTTGACCTAGCCTTTCTTAGCTTAGGTTAAAAAAGTGTTACATACAATGGATGGGTGTTACAATAGCAAGGTTTACAAAGTTACGTTTCCATCACACAATCAATAGTAGTATAATTTTGTAAACTTGCATTAAAGAGTAAAGAAAAAAAAATTGGAAATCAAAGTCGCAAATGCCTTTACCATAAAAGTTAAGTTTTGTGTTAGCTAAATGGTATTTGAAATATTGGCATACATCATATACGACAACATTGAACATTAATGATAGTTGATTGTATTCAAGAACCTATTGATACACTTTAAGAAAATGATTATTATATGAGGAAAACAAAAGAGGCAAATATTTGATGCATGGTACTTGATGTGAAATGAAGCATAAATTGTTGAATAGTGTTTCATGCTATTTTAAATATCACTATACTTTTGTTTTATAAATTAAATTTTGTCATTTTTGTTATGTTCCATTAAAAATGAAAGTACAACAACATTAATCTAGCTATGTTCAATTTGTTGTTATGATAGTTTATTTAATAGCTTTATGTTGTATATCTATATATATAGTATTGAGTTGAATGGAGGAATAAGATCCATAAGGAGAGTTGCAAAGAACATTTTCCATGGAAAATACAATCTAATCACTCCCAATGCCTATATTAGCAGGAAATAAAATAAATAAGGTGGTGAATAGATTTTCCAACCATGTGATACGTTTGAAGATAAAAAAAACCCTATTAAAATGCATATGCAAGGCATGCTCAAATTTGAGTGCCATGAGCATGTGAAGGAGAGAGATAAAGTAAGCGTTAAGTGAATAGGAGTGTGTGTCATCTAGTCAAGAGTTTGCCATGAATATTTACTTGTGTGAGAAAATATGTAACTCCTTGATTTTTTTTGTGAAATGTGTATTCTCACACGTGGTTGAATATTTAGAAATGAGAAGAAGAACTTTGTGATGAGGTGAGAATTAAGAACTCAAGGGTCATCTAGGGTATCCCAAAAGTTATGTATGGTATTTGAATAGTTAGGAATCTAGAAGGCTATGAGCCATGAGCCAAACTTTAGCCATGAGCTAAACTTTAAGTAGAAAATTGTTGCCAAGCTATGGGTTTTCCTTTTGGAATTCTTAATATGTTAATATAGTGGATGTTTCTATCTAGTGCTTTTATACTCTTGCAATGTTGCATGAATCAAATTTCGTTGATTCCTTGGAAGGTCTAATTGGGAGCTTTTGCCAAGTAAGCATTTGAAGATTACAATGGTAATTTTCCCATGTCAACAAGAAATTTTCTTATATTTTGTGTCATGAAGAAGCTCGATAATCATATGATACTTACCATGCTTTCTAAACTTGAAGAAACATATTTTGTCTTTGTTCTTCTTATTATGCTTTTACTAAACTAATGAAGCTTTTAGAATTGGTTATCGAATTCCTTGTTTTGAATCATTTTGGGAAGAGTTAAAGTAGAGTAGGATAAATTGTTGCACATTGGTTTCATATATTCATATGCAAAGAGGACATCCCCTTTGCTACAAAAATATGGTCCGAAGAAGTAGTCCAAGAAGAAAAAAGGGAGAAAGGATGGCAAACCCAAGCAATAGCCCTTTGACTTGAATGATGAAAAAAGAGTGATGTATAAGTGAAAATAGGTTTCTCAATGTTCTAACTTGTTTGGACTAGATGACCAAAATATTGTTGTGTACCCAAGAATTATGGATTACATGAGCATGACAACCTAATGGATACCAAAAACATGTAACCTATGACAATCTACACATTATTGCTAGGATGATTACAAAACATTCTCATTTGAATGCAAAAGCTTCCTTTAAATTATGATGTTAAAGATAAGTTTTAATGACACCATAACAAAAAAAAAAAAAAAAAAATATCATAATAACCTTCAAAAATCTAGAAAAAATAAAACTTTTGATTAACCATAAATAAATTGAAATTAACTAAAATCTCCAATTAAATTAAATTCCAAAGTATTTAAATCTCTTATTAATTAAATTTCAAAAATGTTTCATTCCAAATTACATTAAATAGATTAGTCATAATATTGAATTGGATATGGATGTTGATATGATTGGTTGATAATAAATATTTAGTTTATTATAAATATTTTAAATAGATATACCAAATTTCGTCTCTTTATAATTTTTATTTTTATTTTTTATTATTCACCTCACAGGATGGAATATCACATAAAGTTCCACATGTTCCACAAGTTCGACACCAATGATGAAGACAAAATATCCAAGTCGGAACTGAGTTCCCTGATTACGGAGGTGGAGATTGAAGGGGTGATGAAGGAGGTGGACTCCAACAAAAATGGGTTCATCAACTTGGACGAGTTCATGGAGGCCAACTCCAAGAACCTCAATACTGCTCGTCTCATGTGAGACTCCGCTTTAGATGTGCAATGTGCTGCCCTACCCATTTGTTTAGAGCTGGAGGACATGTTTCGCGACGACAAAATATCGAAATCGGAATTGAGCGCCATCCTCAAGTACAACTCTACTGAGGAGGAGATTGATGGGGTGATGAAGGACATGGACTCCAACAAATACTGCTTCATTAGCTTCAACGCGTTTGTGGCCGCCAACGCTGCCGACCTCAATGTTGCCCATCTCATGCGAGGCCTGACTTTAGTTAATTGATGCCCACGCCACCCCCTCTAATTAATAAATTAATAATCACTCATCACCTCACCTCACCTCTCAGCGCTTAACTCTATCATTATATGAGGGCTTAATTCATGTACTCTTTCTTTCTCCTATTCTACTTAGTAGTTTTAAATATATGCACATATATTTAAAATAACTACACACACTTAGTCTTCATGTGATTCACTATCTTTAATCTCGTTTTACTTACGTGGTTTTGGTTTTGGTTGTGGTTGTGGTTGTTGTTGTTGTTGTTGTTGTTTTTACTCAAGAAAAAATCATTTAAAATAAATACACACTCATCTATCTTTCTTTTTTCTTCGGTTGTTTTTGTTTGAGAAAAAAGCATTTAAAACTTCATATTCTTTTGTGTTACTCGAACCAACATGATTAGGTGATGGGGAATCACCCTAAAACAATGAAAACAAGCAAGTTGACCTTATTTCATATGATTATATATTTGTAGATTTTTAAAGAAGTAGTACCATATTAAACTCTCTTGTTTTATCACCAATTTAGCTAAAATAATAAGGGCTCCTAAAATGTAAGTCATGCATTATTTTCTTCCAACCAAATGACAATAATACAAAAGCTCCTTCTAAGATAAGTGAATACTAAAATTCTTCTAAATTTAGACAAAGGAAAAAGTGACTCTTTTAATTAATCAACCACTTCCATACATTATCTCTTATTCAACATACAATATCCTTTCAATTTAAGGAAAGCAAATATAATTACCTAGGTGGAGAGCAACCAATTTCTCAATCATTTTTTACTTCAAAGTCTTGATATTAGCTTCACATTTTAGGAGAGTCATATCCATCCTAGTTTGTTCCAATCCCTAGTTCCCATTAAAACACTTTCAAAGCCTCATTTCACTCATTTGGCTTCTCCCAACAGTTAAGTTGTGATGGCAAGTATTTTGTCTTATTTGTTTCAAATATCAAACTCTAATAAATTGGTTAAACTTTTCTTCTAGATTTACTCAAGTTTATTTATATTTATAGATGATTGTGTCAAAATAGATGGAATAGCCATGTGGGGAAAAAGATAAATTTGGTATGAATATATATTTAAAATACAAGTGATGTACATTTATTTGAAGAGTGCTCTTTTATATGGGTAGTTTTTTTAGTGTTTAACTACATTAATCAAATTAATGAAAATTATCTCTATAAGTTTGACCTATATTTTACATAGATTTTTTAATGCTTGAACACACTTTTTTATACCTAACAAGCTATGCATGAGTCTATATATAAAATACCTAAGATTTAATTAGTGTATAATTAAAAGTGAATATATCAAAAGAAAACTACATATCTTTATTTTCATTTAGTTTTACTATATTTTATCTATCTATCTATCTATCTATCTATCTATCTATATATATATATATAAACACAAACAAACAGGTTTCATTTATTCTTAGAAATAAAATTAGCAACATAAATGTTGTTGGTTTCATCTTCTACCATTTAATAATGGATAATTTTTAATCTTCCTTGGATTGGAAAAAAACATATAACATATTTGCGTACAAATACATGGTTGGAAAAAATCCATTACAACGAATTTGGTTTATTGATAAAATTTTAACAAAAATATTTAAAATTTGATTGCATTAATTTTGCAAATTATTTTAAATATACAAATATCTTGCATTTATGTGTTGGGCTCATCCAAGTCAATAAATGAGGGACTAAGTCAAGAGCTCGATTAAGCATCTATTGAATCTAATACAAACCCTTGCTACAAAACTCATATTTTCACTTGATGAAAGACTTAAAGACTTGATTAAGCACATGAAAACCTTCATCAAGGGTTTGTGCCAATATTTTTCACCCACCTCCCTTATCAAAAAGTGCATCATGGATTGACAGATTCACCAATCTAAATTCATCTACTATATTAAGTATTGCTATTTTTTTCCATGCCTATATAGTAATGTTTAAGACTAAATTTTCTTGATTCAAATAAGAGATATCTGCCCAAAAATCAAGTACTAGATTGAAATAAAGAGGTGATGGGAGTGATGTAACCAACATGAAGTTTTGGGCAAAGGAAATACCATTTATTATTACCCATATCCATATCCACTAAACTAGGCTAATATAGGTTTATCACTCTACATGATTAGAAGATGATTGGATTGAAGGTGAATCATGGTTGAATCCAATCCAACAGAGGCTTTGTCATCCATTTCATAAAGAGGAGTTTCCCTTTTAATAAGCCATTATCCTTATGAAAATATGAGAAATTGTTATTGGAACAAATATCACACTAAGAGGGGGTTGAATCAATGTGAGAGAAATTTAACCATTTCACAATTTTTCATCATTGAACAATTAAGTATATTTTATTGGTATTGACATGAGGGATGGAAATGCACTCTGAAAACAAAGTGTTAAATTTGATTTCAAGTGGGCTTAGATTTTATTTTTCAAGTTTGGAAGAAAGCCTTAATTTGCATGCCCACACCAATCCCAATAAGATGAAATTGAATTCCCAATATCGCATGTGATCTATAATCCTTATCTTTGTGAAATTCATTGAAAAGAAAAAGAAATTATTCTTCAATAAATATGAAATTTCATGCATGAATATATAGACAAGGATTAAAAATGTTGGCCTAGAACCATAGATTATCAATACCACATGCCCAAAAAACCATAATTCATTACATCTGGCAATTGTTCCTATGTCATTTCTTTTAATTATTCAATTTAATTAAAAGGGAAAAAAGTTGCATAACTTCCTGTTGATGCCCCGAAAATCGTTACATCAACATCGGGGGATAACCACCCTGTCCGAACCTTAATACAACTCCTTTTATGTTTGGGATGGTGGCTCTGACTGGATATAATGGGACCAGTTTCCCAGTAATGAATAAAAGGGGGTGGATGGATGATTGGTTTTCTAATAAGTGATAATAAATGGAGGACTTATTCTATGAGCGAAAACGTAAATGGCTATTTTATCCTGGGAAGCTTCTATTCTTAAGTGCAACGTTTAGTGATTTGTGTTCGCTGATAGGCATATAGATGACACTATTCAATAAACAAAGACATTCATTTAAATGATAATTGCTACGTTCAAATAGTTGAATGAAGTAATTGATAAAACATTGTTACACTTCTCTTTTTATATTATTGATACATGCATGATTGAAAGAATAGCAAACTGTAAACATCCAATAGTGGAAAGTATAAAGTTTACTGTTAAAACACATTCACATATTCAATAATAGCAAGAATGACCAAACACACAATTACATAAGGAATAAATTCAGACAAGATATAGTACCATATGAGCTGCGATCAATTCCCAATGCAATCGCAATTTGAATTCTTCTTCTGACTCGAAAATATTTTAAAAAGGCAGTGCACATCACATAAAGTCCGTTATCAAAATTGGAAGATTGGTCCAGTTTTCATAAAAAATATGCCTAAAGAAAGTTGTGCAACTTCAGGCTTAAGTCATATACAAAAACTTACGACCCTTTCTAAATACATGAAAGGGTCTATAAATACTAAACTAAGCTAACAAACTACAAAATTAAAATGCTACTAAATTGGTATAATCCGATCTTGAATATCTCTCCCACAGTGATCTGGTAATCGGTAGTAATGATTCATCATTTTGGCTGTTTTCCTTTTGTCCTGAGTTGGCATATTGTCAGCATTGGTTCCACTTCTTTAGGGCGGCTGAGACGAGAATTGATTTGAGTAGCATAGGTGGCATCATATATATTGGGAATGATACACCCGATTGCATTCATTAGGCATTTGAAGGTGACTCTATGGCTGTATGGTTTTACTAGGAACAACCAATAGGTGTCCCAAGTTAAACTTTTAATTCCTGAGATCAATCTCCCATTCTTTTCTAGCTCTTGGTGACATGACTGCTCCAATGTCTTGGCTGATAATAATTTACCCCAAGACTCATGTTTGTGTTTCACCAGGTTCTGTCTCCATTCCCGTATAGGCTCCGACTCAGTTTCATTCTCATCTCGAAACTTATCCAGAAATTCTTTATTATACTTCTTCTCTAGTTCGGGCAAATGGTAAATTTGTCTCAAATCATTGGGCTGAAATGAACCGAATACTCTCCCATCAATAATGCAGAATGTTCTGTCTGTAATTGGAATTTACTCAATTGCCCATCTCACCACATACGTATATGGAAGAATTTGCTCTCGAGCCACTATCCTGTGTAGGTAGGAATCAACCAAATCTTTTAAAGTAGCATTAGATTTCTGGCTTGAGCCTGTTGTAGCTCGTACCGATGTTTGCTAAGGTTCCTCGGCTTCAACCAGGTTGTAAATATTCTTCCAAGTAGTACTGCCGAGGCCGAGACATGTGGTATCTGAGATTAATTCCTTTTTGCATGGTCCCAGATCAGTGGCATGTTGTCCTGTTACCGCAGAAGCTAAAGTCGTTCCAGATTTCTCAGATTTCTTCGCCATTTGGTCTGAAATCACTATTGGGGAAAAACTCTGCACAAGAGAAAAATGAACGTAATGCGGAGAATAGATGGCGAAAACAAAGTATGGAGGAATCGTTTCAATAAATGAATAATGGAAGATTTATCATAAGGCTCCCGTGGATACAATCTCTGAAGGGATTTAGGCATAACTGCTCCATTAATTGGTCGTT
Organism: Pinus taeda; assembly: GCA_000404065.3. Lineage (NCBI taxonomy): Eukaryota > Viridiplantae > Streptophyta > Pinopsida > Pinales > Pinaceae > Pinus > Pinus taeda. Next base: position 222,751 of record APFE031389105.1, on the reverse strand, counting down.
TAAAACTTTCAATCATTTAAATGCTCATTATATCCTTTACTTGCCAAATAATCGTTTAAGCGTGGATTTTATTTTTTGGTGGTTGGACGCAAGCGAATCACTATCGGGAAGAGAAAAGGCTTTTAATGATAATTAATATAATATACCGAAGTCATATAAATCCTTTTCGAAAGTCGCATTTGGCTTTATCGCAATCGGCAATCGAAGGAAGCCTTGGGCAATCTTATTTAAGTTTTTGTGGAATCCCTGATTGTCGATAGCGATATCGCTTGACTCGCATCGGGAGATTTAAGGAGGAGAGTTTGTTATGTTCATATCGCATTCCCCCATTGCTGATTGCGATATTTCATCGGAGCAAGGGGAGGGGCCTTTTATTGTTTGTTTTCCCGATAACCGATGGTTACTCGCGCTTGTCGCATCGGGGAGAATCAATGGGTCATGGTTATGCATCCTTTGTTATTGCGATATGCAATCTTGCGATTGCTTTATCGCAAAAATAAAGAATTATTCATTTTATTTTAAGACCGATTATTTATCAACTCAAAAAGGTTTTATAATGTTTTGTTTATTTCTGAACCTTTAGAAGAGTGATGGGATAATACCAATTTAATCTAAAAGGGACCCATTTCATATTATAATTTTCTAAAGTAAAATTTTATGAAATGGGGGGTTGTTGTATAGCACAAAAATTGGCGATTCGCTGGAAGAAACAGTTATCTCTGAAAAAATATTGGAATATTTGAACTTTCTTTACATAGATATCTTATCAAAAAGGAAAGTTCTAATATAAATAAGTATACACACATTCTGAATATAATAAGAGCATGTTTTTTGCTAGTTCCTTCTCCCGTTAAAATTAAATACATTCTAAGTTTTAAATTGACCTCTATTGGTTGATAATGATAAAACAAAACACCTTTCCAATTTAGCCTTTTTGATTGACTCCTTTCTCACAGGTAGAGCCTCTGCTACCAGCAAACTTTCATAGTTTCGACAGGGATACCTTTTAACCATTTTATTGTCCATGACCCCTCCCATCTCAGAGTATGATTAAAAGAATGAATTCAAAACATGTTTTCATATTTTGTATTTCTTTTCTTTTCCATTTTTTTGTAAGATAAAAAGCCATTGTCCTAGTTTGGTTGCTAGCTATTTTGACAATGCCATTCACTGGTTGTAATCCAATCGAACAAGCTGGCTCATGATGAGACCCCTTGTCTTATGCTTATAAGCCATTACCCTGTTTTGGTATGCAGTGTTGGTAATGTCGATTAGACTATTTCCCAATGACCATGGTAAGCAGGCTTGTGATAAGACCCCTTATCTTTATATCAGATATTTTAGAATTACACTCTGAGTAATCATAAACTTGGATGAATGGGATGGACAATTTTCTCCTTAAGAGAAAATGGATGACAAGATAAGAGTTGAGGATGCTAAGATTGAATCAGTCTTTGTTTTGATATTGATAACCCTTTAGTGGCCAGTTTGAAAACATTAAAATGATTTACAATACTTCTAAATCTTGAGAGGATTTTCACAAAAATAAAATGGGGTCTTCAGAATGTTAATATACCTAATTTCCTATAAATTGTCCCTTTTGTTTAAGGTTTCTATTTTACAAAAGTAAATATTAAAAGCACTTCTTCCGAGAAACATTTCAATATAGCAAAGGCCAATAGAAGCTATTTTACAACTTTATTTCCTAATGGTCCTAAAAACTGCAAATCCTACTGAATTTAAAAGAGAAGGGGTTACCTCCTCAATTGAAGAATTTCTTTAAGATGAGACCATTAACAGGAAGAGAGTCCCTCTTTCCTGATAGATCTTGTAATATGAATGTCGAATGGCCTATCTTCTCGCTAATCTGAAATGGTGCAAGCCACATCTTTTGGAATTTGGTGTGTTTACCTTTATCCTCATGTGCTTTGTCCCATTTTAGAACTAGATTACCAACCTGCAACTGTTTAGAACTAGATGAAGCTGAATCAAATGATGACTTGATTATCTGCTGATGTTTAGAATGAGTAATTTTGGCCTTCTCTCTCTTCTTCTAATTTTAAAATTTGATCACGTCTGAGTTGGATAGAAGAAGAGGGGCTTTCTTCAATAAACTGAACTAGGGCTAGAGAAGGAAGCGCTAGATTGGTCGGTAGTACTGCTTCTTTCCCATATACAAGATTGAATGGAGAAGTACCTATAGAGGCCTTCTGCATTATTCTATCAGCCCATAGTGCGAATATTAAAGATTTGTGCCAGTTTTTATGATTTTGTTCGATAGTTTGCTTAATGATTTTGAGTATATTTTTGTTGGTAGACTCTGCTAGACCATTACCCTGGGGATAGTAATTTGTAGAATATTTCAATTTAAATCCTCTTTTAATAGCAAGCTCAAACATGGAATTTCTAGAGAAATAAGATGCATTATCAAAAACAAGAGCATTTGGGACACCAAACCTGGTAATGATGAATTGGTCTATAAATTCTATAATTCCTTCAGAGTTTGTTGTCTTTAACGGAATTGCTTCAACCCACTTAGTAAAGTAATCAGTAGTAGTAAGAATATACTTATGTTGTTTGGAGGATTGTGGCGTTATTTCCCCAATGATATCTAATCCCCATTGTTCAAAAGGTTGATCAATGTTGACTGGTTGCAAAGGGAAAGCTGGTTTCCTTTGTCTTCCACTGGAGATTTGACAACTTTGGCATTTCCTTACATATTCATGGGTATCTCTGAATAAGGTGGGCCAGTAATATCCAGCATGAATAATTTTGTGAGCTGTTGTGTTAGCTCCAAAATTTCCTCTGGCTGGTCCATCATGTAGCTCCTGCAAAACCTTTTGTGCTTCAGGCTTTTCCAGGCATCTTAATAAAACTGAATCATAATTTTGCCTAAAAAGCACATCATCAATGATTATGAAGTTTTTTGCCTTTAATCTAATGGCCCGTTTGTTTTTATAAGAAAGATTAAGAGGTTCATGTCCATTTTTCAAATAAAAGATTAAATCTGCATATTGAGATTCAGAATTGGTAATACTTATCTGGTTGATTTCTTCAATATGATCTGTATCATCTGATTCCGGAATGTTGGATGGTCCTACTAATAACCTGCAAAAACCTTGGCCTCTAACAATCTTTGCTGGCTTGATTTCCAATTCATATTCTTGAAGTTTTGTAACCCAATTTGCCCTTTTTTCACCTAATTCCCTTTGGATCAGTAATTGCCTTACTGCAGAAAAAGGAACTATAACTTTTGTATGGGATTTTAGAAGGAAAGGCCTGTAGTGTTTGATGGCTTTATACACATCAAAGGCTTGTTTTTCAACTTCAGAGTAATTTAGTTCTACACCCTGAAAATTTGAACTAAAAAATGAAATCGGTGCTTCCAAGTCGTGATCATTAATATAAGTGAGTACCGCTGCATAAGATGAATCAGACGCGATAGTGTATAATATGAAATGATTAGAAAAATTAGGAGTGTTTAAAGCGGGGGCATTGATTATTGATTGTTTGATTAAATCAAATGCTTCCTTTTCCACGGAACCCCGTCTAAAAATTGAATTTTTCCTAATCATGGTTTATAATGGTAAAATGATATGAGAAAAATCAGGAACAAATCTTTTGACAAAGTTGATCTGACCTAAAAATGACTGCATGGATTTTTTGTTATGAGGAAATGGGATTTCAGAAATTTATTTAATCCTGTCGGGATCAATATAAATACCATCTTTGGAAACAATAAAGCCCAAGAGCTTTCCTTGATTTAGAACAAAGAAGGATTTTTTGGGATTCAGTGAAATACCATACCTTCTGCAGCGTCCAAAGATTTGATTCAAATAATGTAAATGGTTGGATCTCTTTTTAGAAAGTACAGTAATATCATCTAAATAGACGACTACTGTTTTGTTGATCAATCCTTTGAAGGCTATATCCATTGCTCTTTGGAATGTAGCTCCTGCATTAATAAGTCCAAAAGGCATTTTCTGATAGGCGTAAGCTCCCCATTTTGTTCTGAAAGTAGTTTTGAGTCTGTCATCAGGATGGACCAGAATTTGGTTGTATCCTGAAAAACCGTCTAGAAAGGACATTAGCTCAGAACCAGCGACTGAATGGAGTATCTGCTCCATGGTAGGTAACGGGAAATTATCTTTTTGACTTGCCTTGTTCAGATTTCTGAAATCTATACAAATCCTGATGTTGCCATTTTTCTTCCTAACAGGCACCATATTGGAGACCCAGTTTGAGTGCCGAACAGGAAAAATAATCTTTGCTTTCAAGAGTTTATTGAGTTTTGATTTTATCTGGCTCTCTAAGTTTGGATGTATTTTCCTCAATTTTTGTTGAACTGGTTTTTGTTCAGAAAGCATTGGAATGGTATGTTGGATGATTGATGTATCATATGTTCTTAAATCATCATACTTCCAAGCGAAGACATGTTTATTTTTCCTTAATAATCTAATAAATGCTATCCTTTCTTCCTTAGAAAGTCCTAGTCCTAAATTGATATTTTTAGGGTTCTGCTCAGTACCGAGATTTATCAATTCAAATCTTAAGGTAGAACTTTGGAGTTTTGAATTGGTTACCTGTTTAAACCTGTCTTTAATGTCATAGAGATCTTCAAGTTTAACCACAGGTCTTGGTATTGAGTTTTCCTCATGCTTTTCTTTCATTTGAAGATCATGATCGCTTTCATCAATGATCTGATCGTTGTAGGACTTGTCGGAAGTTAAGAAATGTAGGATGTCTTCATCGTGATTGAACACTCGCCAATTGGTGACATTTTCAGGAATTTATGGCCTAAAAATCAACTCTACTGAAAATCTATCTGGGCTATAATCTTCAGAAGGCAGGAGTTTAGAAGCAACATTGGCCAACAGGTCAGCTGCTGCGTTCTGGGATTTGGGAATAGATGAAATATTGAATGCTAAGAAATGAGATATAAGTTCCTGGACTAAAGACTGATAGTGTTTGAGGTGATTAGAGAGACAATGGATTGTATTTTGAACTTGTTTTATGACAATCTCTGAATCGCCAAACAATTTTAAATATTGAACTTTCAGGCCAATAGCTTTATATAGTCCTTACACCAAGGCCTCATACTCAGTTGTATTATTAGCGCATTCAAATTCTAATCTACAAGAAAGCATTGTTTTTTCTCCCTTAGGGATGACTAAAATACACCCTGCTCCTGATCCTTCACTGGATTTTGAACCATCAAAATATAAAGACCAAAATAAAGAATTATCAACAATTTTATTTACAGAATTCTCAGTAACATTAACACATCTTGATCTATCAGTTTGTGAAAAAATTTCGCTTTGTGATGTGAAATTGTTTACTGAGAAAGGAGATGGTTGGGCAATATAATTGCCAAAGAATGATTCAGAAGAATAGTTTCCCAAAATTTTATTGTTAAATGCAATTGGTTGATTCTCCTGTTCGAACTCTGTGACAGTATGGGTCATGTGTTTCTCCCGATTGATTTTTATTTGATTTGGCTTTCCCTTGTAGGGCAGCCACATATGAGACCAATCGGTAGAAATATACCCATGGAGCTTCTCAGACCAATCCCTGCTCAAGATTAAACCATAAAACTCAGGTATATCAGCGATTAAGATATCAATTCTTTGAACCACTCGTGGATCAGTCGATAACCTGATAGTAACAGAGTTTATTTCCCCTAAGACCTAGACTTTGGTTCTATCTAAATGCACAATGTGAATTGAAGACTTTTGGGGTTTGATGTTCAGTTACGAACAAACTGAAGCTGGCATAATATTAGATGATGCCCCTGAGTCAATCAAACAGTTGTGTAGATTTCGATTGTAGATTTCGTAGGTTAAGAGGAAAGGGGGGGTATGGGAATTTGATCTATCTCCAATTAGAATCGTATCAGTAGCCCCAACTCTACCAGAAGGTGGTTGTCCTGAATCATTTGCAGCTTTAGCACTAGGAAGAGGCGAAGATGGAACTACATTCAGTTCCTTAAGAAGCAATTTCTGCTGATGTTTTAATTTGCTGAGTTCAAACATGGTGATGTTTGCCTTAGTCTTTTTCATATCATCAACAATATTGTAATCCATTGAATACGATACTACCAACGTCTTTGATGTTGAAGGTATATTTGAGGATGATGATGATTGGTTTTGAGGTACTGTTGCAGCCGGCTTCCTTGTGGGTACCTTTTCCTTTGTAGTAGGTACCTGCACTCCTTTTCTTTGAACTTGCCTGGACAGGTTCAGGGGCACTTTTGCTCCTAGTAGTCACAGGAAAAGCTTCTTGTTCAGTTTCGATATCGGAGTTAGGCAATATGAAGTCCCACATTCCATGGCATTCAACGACTTCCTCTTCCTCGAATTCATCAGATGGTGCAATTGTTTCATCTTCTTCTTCTTCCTCGGGGTCTGAATCTGCATTAGATATAACATTTGGAGGTTTTGACTCGGGTTTCTTAAAATTCCTATATGGTTTCTTTGTTGAAGTTTCTACTACTTGCTTTTTAATTTCAACCATTTCATTTGACATTGTTTTGAGGACCTTTTGAAGACCCTCCATATCGTATGGATCTTTGGTGACTTTGCTATTTGAATCATCCCTGAAAGACACTCTTTTGGATTTCCTATCTTCGAGAGCAGCTTTCTTTTCCAAAGCGATAACACGTTTTTCCACAGTGAGGGCTTCTTCCATGTTTTCAGCCAAAGTTGGTTTCCTAGCCCTATCTACAAAAATGGCTATATTTGAAGGTAAGGTTGTGATATACCACTCGCTTCTAATTTGTTCACTTGGCTTGGAATCGGTGGGGATTTTATTCAAGATCTTATTGAATTGGGAGTTAAACTCCTTAATTGGTTCTCTAGATTCAATCCTTAGATTTGAAATATCATTAATCAGTGTGGCCAAGGATCTATCATCGCCATATTTGGTAAGAAACTGCTCCTGAAAGATATTCAAACTGGTAATGGATCCAGAGGGTAAGGAAAAATACCAAGACCCAGCTGATCCTTGTAACATGTAGGGGAAAAGCCTAACTACAACATCTTCTTCTTTTATTCCTTTTAGATTAACTGACAACATGAAATTATTTATGTGTTCCTCAGCTAATGTTCCAGCATCTGGATTAAACTTTGGTAACCACTTCTCAGGATAATCAGGTAATGGATGTAATGGTGCAGGCATAGTGAATGCACCAGGACTATTCCATGGATTCTAAGCTATCTTGGGAGTACCAACGATTTCCGGTGGTGTTCCAGGTGCATGGGGAGGAGGCGGTAATGAAGACTGAATAGGTTGTGATGTTGAAGGTGGTGATCCATGGTGAACAATAATATGTAATGGGGAAGTGGATGTTTGACTTCGCACTGGAGATGATGAGATGGATGATGATGGAGAAATTTCTCACTACTAGAACCTTCAGTGCTCTTTTTAGCCTTTTTCCTTTGGGGTAAAGTCAACTCAGTAGGTTCAATGCCGATTTTTTCTCTTTGAAGTCTGGTGAGAGGATGAGGAAGATGGAATTGTGAAGTCTCACTGCCTTGAGATACTTCAGATCTCTGAGGTGATATGGAAAAGCCTTAAAGCTTCTGGATGATAGACTGAACTTCAAGGGACTCCGGACTTAAACGTTCTAAAGTATGATGGGGTTGAGCAGTGGTAGTGGATCCCTCGTCTTCTCGTTTGGACACTGGTGTTTCAGAATGCAAACAGGAGGTCCGAGGTGAGGTGGAGGGTGATTTACTTTGAGAATGGTCTTTAGGTTTTGATTTACTCGCCATTCATAGTTGATGGCCCTGTTTCTAGCGCCAAAAATGTTGATGCCCCAAAAATTGTTGCATCAACATCAGGGGATAACCACCCAGTCCGGACCTTAATACAACTCCTTTTCTGTTTGGGATGGTGGCTCTGACTGGATATAATGGGACAAGTTTCCTAGTAATGAATAAAAGGGGTGGATAAGTGATTGGTTTTCTAATAAGTGATAATGAATGGAGGACTTAATCTATAAGCAAAAACATAAATGACTATTTTATCCCAGGAAGCTTCTATTCTTAAGTGCAACGTTTGATGATCTGTGTTCGTCAATAGGCATATAGATGACACTATTCAATAAACAAAGACATTCATTTAAATAATAATTGCTTTGTTCAAATAGTTGAACGAAGTAATTGATAAAACATTGTTCACTTTTCTTTTTATATTACTGATACATGTATGATTAGAAGAATAGCAAACTATAAACATCCAGTAGTGGAAAGTATAAAGACTGCTGTTAAAACACATGCATATATTCAATAATAGCAAGAATGATCAAATAACAATTCACATAAAAAGAATGAATTCAGACATAGATAATAGTACCATATGAGCTGCAAATCATTTCCAACGTTAATCGCAATTCGAATTCCTTCTTTCGACTCAGAAATACTTTTAAATAAAGGCAGTAGTGCACATCCACATAAAAGCTTCGTTATCAAAATTGGAATAATTGGTCCAGTTTTCATAAAAGAATATGCCTGAAGTACAGTAGTGCAACTTCAGGCTTAAGTCATGTACAAAAACTTACGACCCTTTCTAAATACATGAAAGGGTCTATAAATACTAAATTAAACTAACAAACTACAAAATTAAAATGCTACTAAATTGGTATAACGCGATCTTGAATATCTCCCCTCACAGCAATCTGATAGTTGGCACCATGATTCATCACTCGGGTTGTTTGCCTTTTGACCTGAGTTGGCATATCGCCAGCATTGGTTCCACTTCTTGAGGGCAGCTGAGACAAGAATTGATTTGAGCAGAATAGGTGGCATCATGTATATCGGGAATGATACACCTGATTGCATCCATTAGGCACTTGAGGGCGGCTCTCTGGTTGTATGGTTTTACTAGAAACACCAATAGGTGTCCCAAGTTAAACTTTTAATCCCTGTGATCAATCTCCCATTCTTTTCTAGCTCTTGGTAACATGATTGCTCCAATGTTTTGATCGATAGTAATTTACCTGATGCCTCATGTTTGTGTTTCGCTGGGTTCTGTCTCCATTCCCATATAGGCGCTGACTCAGTTTCATTTTCATCTCTGAACTTTTCCAGAAATGCTTTGTTATACTTCTTCTCTTGTTCGGGAAAATGGTACATTTGTCTCAAATCATTGGGTTGAAACGAACCGAATACTCTCCCATCAATAGTGCATAATGTTCTTTTCGTAATTCGAATTTCTTCAACGACCCATCTCACGACATCTGTATATGGAAGAATTTGCTCTCGAGCTGCTATCCTGTGTAGGTAGGAATCAGCCAAATCCTTTAGAGTAGCATCAGATTTTCGGTTCGGGCTTGCTGTAGCTTGTACCGATGTTTGCTGAGGTTCTTCGACTTCGAACAGGTTGTAGATGCTCTACCAAGTAGTATTACCGAGACTAAGACATGTGGTATCTGAGATTAATCCTTTTTTACTTGGTCCCGGATCGACAGCATGTTGTCCTGTTACCACAGAGGCTGAAGTTGTTCCAAATTTCTTAGATTTCTTCCCCATTTGGCCTGAATTCGCTACTGTGGAGAAGTTCTGCACAAGAGATAAAATGAATGTAATGCGGAGAATAGATGGCGAAAACCAAGTATGAAAGAATTATGCCAATCAATGAATAATGCAGATTAACATAAGGCTCCCGTGGATACAATCTCTGAAGGGATTTTGGCATAACTGCTCCATTAATTGGTCGTTTAAACCTGTCAATCATTTAAAAGCTCATCATATCCTTTATTTGCCGAATAGTCCATTTAAGCATGGATTTGATTTTCTGTCGGTTGAGCGCAAGTGAATCACTATTGGGAAGAGAAAGGCTTTTAATAATAATTAATACAATATACCAAAGCCATATCAATCCTTTTTGAAAGTCACGCTTGGCTTTATCGCAATCGAGGATCGGAGGAAAGCTTGAGTAGTTTTATTTATGTTATTGTGAAATCCCCAATTGCCGATAGCGATATCGCTAATTCGCATCGGGAGCTTTTTTGGAGAAGACTTTTCGTTGCATACATATCGCACTCTCCGATCGCCGATAGAGATATCGCATCGGAGCAAGGAGAGGGGCCTTTTGTTATGATTGAGAGGGAAAACCAATGGGTCCTTTGTTATGCATCCTGTATTATTGCGATATGCGATCTTGCGATCGCTTTATTGCAATAATAAAGGATTATTCATTTTTTATTATAAGACCGATTATATATTAACTCAAAAGGTTTTATAATGTTTTGCTTACTTCCGGACCTTTTGAGAAATGATAAGTTGATACCAATTTAATCTAAAAGGGACCCATTTCATATTATAGTTTTGAAAGTAAAATTTTATGAAATGGGGGGTTGTTGTATAGCACAACAATTGGCGATTCGCTGGGAGAAACAGTTATCTCTGAGAAATATTGAAATATTTGAACTTTCTTTATATAGACATCTTATCAAAAAGGATGATTCTAATATAACTAAGTATACATACATTCTGAATGTAATAAAAGTTATTTTTGCTAATTTCTTCTCTTGTTAAAATTAAATACATTCTAAGTTTTTAATTGGCCTCTATTGGTTGATAATGATAAAGCAAAACACCTATCCAACTTAGCTTTTTTAATTGACTCCTTTGTCATAGGTAGAGCCTCTGTTGCCAGCAAACGTTCATAGTTTCGACAGGGATACCTTTTAACCATTTGATTGTCCATGATCCCTCCCATCTCAGAGCATGATTAAAAGAATGAATTCAAAATATGCTTTCATATTTTGTATTTCTTTTCTTTTCTATTATTTTGTAAGATAAAAATCCATTGTCCTGGTTTGGTGGCCAATGGTTTGACAATGCCATTCACTGGTTGTAATCTAACCGAACAAGCCGGCTCGTGATGAGACCCCTTGTCTGATGCTTATAAGCCATTACCTTGTTTTGGTATGCAGTGTTGGTAATGTCGGTTAAACTATTTCCCAATGATCATGGTTTGCAGGCTTGTGATAAGACCCCTTATCTTTTATATCAAATATTTTAGAATTACACTCTGAGTAATCATAAACTTGGATGAATGGGATGGAAAATTTTCTCCTTAAGAGAGAATGGATGACAAGGTAAGAGTTGAAGATGCTAAGATTGAATTAGTTTCTGTTTTGATATTGATAACCCTTTTGTGGCCAGTTTGAAAACTTTAAAATGATTTACAGTACTTCTAAATCTTGAGAAGATTTTACAAAAATAAAATGGGGTTTTCATAATGTGAATATACCTAATTTCCTAGAAATTGTCCCTTTTGTTTAAGGCTTCTATTTTCAAAAGTAAATATTAAAATTACTTCTTTTGAGAAACTTTTCAATATAGCAAAGGCCAATAGAAGCTATTTTACAACTTTATTTCCTAATGGTCCTAAAAACTACAAATCCTATTGAAATTAAAGGAGAAGGGGTTACCTCCTCAATTGAAGAATTTCTTTAAAATGAGGCCATTAACAGGAAGAGAGTCCCTCTTTCCTGATAGATCTTGTAATATGAATGTCGAATGGCCTATCTTCTCGCTGATCTGAAATGGTCCAAGCCACATCTTTTGGAACTTTGTGTGTTTACCTTTATCCTCATGGGCTTTGTCCCATTTCAGAACTAGATCACCAACCTACAACTGTTTAGAACTAGACGAAGCTGAATCAAACGATGACTTGATTATCTGCTGATGTTTTGCATGAGTAATTTTGGCCTTTTCTCTTTCCTCTTCTAATTTTAAGATTTGATCATGTCTGAGTTGGATAGAAGAAGAGGGCCTTTCTTCAATAAATTGAACTAGGGCTAGAGAAGGAAGCACTAGGTTGGTCGGTAGTACTGCTTCTTTCCCATATACAAGATTGAATGGAGAAGTACCTATGGAGGCCTTCTGCATTATTCTATCAGCCCATAGTGTGAATATTAAAGATTTGTGCTAGTTTTTATGATTTTGTTCAATAGTTCGCTTAATAATTTTAAGTAGATTTTTATTGGTAGACTCAGCTAGACCATTACCCTGGGGATAGTAATTTGCAGAATATTTCAACTTAAATCCTCTTTTAATGGCGAACTCAAACATGGCATTTCTAGAGAAATAAGATGCATTATCAAAAACAAGAGCGTTTGGGACACCAAACCTGGTAATGATGAATTGATCTATAAAATCTATAATTTCTTCAGAGTTTGTTGTATTTAATGGAATTGCTTCAACCCACTTGGTAAAGTAATCAGTAGCAGTAAGGATATACTTATGTTGTTTGGAGGACTGTGGAGTTATTTCCCCAATGGTATCTAATCCCCATTGTTCAAAAGGTTGATCAATGTTGACTGGTTGCAAAGGGAAAGCTGGTTTTCTTTGTCTTCCACTGGAGATTTGACAACTTCGGCATTTCCTTACATATTCGTGAGTATCTCTGAATAGGGTGGGCCAATAATATCCAGCAGAAGATTTGGGCTGTATGTGTCAGCTCCAAAATGCCTCCTCCTGGTCCCATCGTGTAGCTCCTGCAAAAACTTTTGTGCTTCAGGTTTTTTAGCATCTTATAAAACTATCAAAATTTTGCGAAATACATCATCAATGATTATGACGTTTTTTGCCTGAATCTAATGGCCCGTTTGTTTTATAAGAAAGAATAGAAGGTGCATATCCATTTTTCAAATAAAGATAATCTACATATGAGATTCAGAATTGGTGATACTTATCTGGTTGATTTCTTCAATATGTTCTGTATCACCTGATTCTGGAATGTTGGATGCTCCTGCTAATAACCTGCAAAAACCTTGGCCTCTAACAATATTTGCTGGCTTGATTTCCAAGTCATATTATTGAAGTGTTGTAACCCAATTTGCCCTTTTCTCACCTAATTCCCTTTGGATCAGTAATTGCCTTACTGCATAAAAAGGAACTATAACTTTTGTATGGGCTTTTAAAAGGAAGGGTCTATAATGTTTGACAACTTTATACACAATAAAGGCTTGTTTTTCAACTTCGGAACAATTTAGTTCTGCACCCTGAAAATTTGAACTAAAAAATGAAATCGGTGCTTCCAAGTTGTGATCATTAATCTGAGTGAGTATCGTTGCATAAGATGAATCGGACGCAATATTATACAATATGAAATGATTAGAAAAATTAGGAGTGTTTAAAGCGGGGGCATTGATCATTGATTGTTTGATTAAATCAAATGCTTCCTTTTTCACAGATCCCCATCTAAACACTGACTTTTTCTTAATCATGGTTTGTAATGGTAAAATGATGTGAGAAAAATTGGGAACAAATCTTTTGACAAAGTTGATTTGACCTAAAAATGACTACATGGATTTTTTGTTATGAGGTAATGGGATTTCAAAAATCTCTTTAATCCTATCGGGATTAATATAAATACCGTCTTTGGAAATGATAAAGCCCAAGAGTTTTCCTTGATTTAGAGCAAAGAAGGATTTTTTGGGATTAAGTGAAATACCATACCTTTTATAGCGTTCAAAGATTTGATTCAAATCATGTAAATGGTTGGATCTCTTCTTGGAAAATACAATAATGTCATCTAAATAGACAACTACTGTTTTGTTGATCAATCCTTTGAAGGCTATATCCATTGCTCTTTGGAATGTAGCTCCTGTGTTAATAAGTCCAAAAGGCATTTTCTGATAGGCATAAGTTCCCCATTTTGTTCTAAAAGTAGTTTTGAGTCTGTCATCAGGATGGACCAAAATTTGGTTGTATCCTGAAAAACCATCTAAAAGGGACATTAGCTCAGAACCTTCTACTGAATGGAGTATCTGCTCCATGGTAGGTAATGGGAAATTGTCTTTTTGGCTTGCCTTGTTCAGATTTCTGAAATCTATACAAATCCTAATGTCGCCATTTTTCTTCCTAACAGGAACCATATTGGAAACCCAGTTTGAGTGCCGAACAGGAAAAATAATCTTAGCTTTCAAGAGTTTATTGAGTTCTGATTTTATCTGACTCTCTAAGTTTGGATGTATTTTCCTCAATTTTTGTTGAACTGGTTTTTGTTCAAAAAGCATTGGAATGGTATGCTGGATGATTGATGTATCGTATGTTTTTAAGTCATCATACTTCCAAGCGAAGACATGTTTATTTTTTCTTAATAATCTAATAAATGCTATCCTTTTCTTCCACAGAAAGCCCTAGTCCTAAATTGATATTTTGAGGGTTCTGCTCAGTACCGAGATTTATCAATTCAAATCTTAAGGTAGAACTTTGGATTTTTGAATTGGTTACCTGTTTAAACCTGTCTTTAATGTCATAGAGATCTTCGAGTTTAACCACAGGTTTTGGTATTGAGTTTTCCTCATGCTTTTCTTTCATCTGAAGATCATGATCACTTTCATCAATGATCTGATCATTGTAGGACTTATCGGAAGTCAAGAAATGTAAGATGTCTTCATCGTGATTGAACACTCGCCAATTGGTGACGTTGTCAGGAATCGATGGTCTAAAAATCAACTCTACTGAAAATCTATCTGGGCTATAATCTTCGGAAGGTAAGAGTTTAGAAGCAACATTAGCTAACAAGTCAGCTACTGCATTCTAGGATCTGGGAATAGGTGAAATATTGAATGCTAAGAAATGAGATATAAGTTCCTGGACTAAAGACTGATAGTGCTTGAGGTGATTAGAGAGACAATGGATTGTATTTCGAACTTGTTTTATGACAATCTCGGAATCGCCAAACACTTTCAAATATTGAATTTTCAGGCCAATAGCTTTATATAGTCCTTGCATCAAGGCCTCATACTCAGTTGTATTATTCGTGCATTCAAATTCTAACCTACAAGAAATCATTGTTTTTTCTCCCTCAGGGCTGACTAAAATACACCCTGCTCCTGATCCCTCACTGGATTTAGAACTGTCAAAATATAAAGACCAAAATAAAGAATTATCAACAATTTTATTTACAGAATTCTCAGCAACATTAACACATCTTGATCTATCGGTTTGTGAAAAATTTTCGACTTGAGATGTGAAATTGTTTACTGAGAAAGGATATGGTTGGGAAATATAATTGCCAAAGAATGATTCAGAAGAATAATTTCCCAAAATATTATTGTTAAATGCAATTGGTTGATTCTCCTGTTTGAATTCTATGACAGTGTGGGTCATGTGTTTGTCCCGATTGATTTTTATTTTATTTGGCTTTCCCTTATAGGGTAGCCACATATGAGACCAATCGGTAGAAATATACCCATGGAGCTTCTCAGACCAATCCCTGCTCAAGATTAAACCATAAAACTCAGGCATATCAGCGATTAAGATATCAATTCTTTGAACTAATCGTGGATCAGTTGATAACCTGATAGTTACAGAGTTTATTTCCCCTAAGACCTGGACTTTGGTTCTATCTAACTGCACAATGTGAATTGAAGACTTTTGGGGTTCTATGTTCAGTTTAGAACAAACTGAAGCTGGAATTTTATTAGATGATGCCCCTGAGTCAATCAAACAGTTGTGTAGATTTCGATTGTAGATTTCGTAGGTTAAGAGGAAGTGGGGGTATGGGAATTTGATCTGTCTCCAATTAGAATCGTATTAGTAGCCTCAACTCTACCAGAAGGTGGTTGTCATGAATCATTTGCAGCCTTAGCACTATGAAGAGGCGAAGAAGGAACTGCATTTAGTTCCTTAAGAAGCAATTTCTGCTGATGTTTTAATTTGCTAAGTTCAAACATGGTGATGTTTGCCTTAGTCTTCTTCATGTCATCAACAATATTGTAATCCATTGAATCCGATACTACCAACGTCTTTAATGTTGAAGGTATATTTGAGGACGATGGTTGGTTTTGAGGCACTGTTGTAGCCGGCTTCCTTGTGGGTACCTTTTCCTTTGTAGTATTAGTACCTGCACTCCTTTTCTTTGAACTTGCCTGGACAGGTTCAGGGGCACTTTTTCTCCCAGTAGTCACAGGAAAAGCTTCTTGTTCAGTTTCGGTGTCGGAGTTAGGCAATATGAAGTTCCACATTCCATGGCATTCAACAACTTCCTCTTCTTTGAATTCATCGGATGGTGCAATTGTTTCATCCTCTCCTTCTTCCTCAGGGTCTGAATCTGCATTAGATATAACATTTGGTGGTTTTGATTCAGGTTTCTTAAAATTCCTATATGGTTTCGTTGTTGAAGTTTCTGCTACTTGCTTTTTAATTTCAACCATTTCATTTGACATTGTTTTGAGGACCTTTTGTAGACCCTCCATATCGTATGGATCTTTGGTGATTTTCTTCTTTGAATCATCCTTGAAAGCAACTCTTTTGGATTTACTATCTTTGAGAGCAGCTTTCTTTTCCAAAGCGATAATACGTTTTTCCACATTGAGGGCTTCTTTCATGTTTTTGACCAAAGTTGGTTTCCCAGCCCTATCTACAAAAATGGCTATATTTGAAGGTAAGGTTGTGATGTACCACTCGCTTCTAATTTGTTCACTTGGCTTGGAATCGGTGGGGATTTTATTCAAGAGCTTATTGAATCGGGAGTTAAACTCCTTAATTGGTTCTCTAGATTCAATCCTTAGATTTGAAAGATCATTAATCAGTGTGGCTAAGGATCTATCATCACCATATTTGGTAAGAAACTGCTCCTAAAAGATATTCCAACTGGTAATGGATCCAGAGGGCAAGGAAAAATACCAAGACCCAGCTGATCCTTGTAACGTGTAGGGGAAAAGCCTAACTACAACATCTTCTTCTGTTACTCCTTTTAGATTAACTGACAACATGAAATTATTTATGTGTTCCTCAACTAATGTTCCAGCGTCTGGATTAAACTTTGGTAACCACTTCTCAGGATAATCAGGTAATGGATGTAATGGTGCAGGCATAGTGACTGCACCAAGACTATTCCATGGATTCTGAGCCATCTTGGGAGTACCAAAGATTGTCGGTGGTGTTCTAGGTGCTTGGGGAGGAGGTGGTAATGAAAACTGAATAGGTTGTGATGTTGAAGGTGGTGATCCCTAGTGAATAATAATATGTAATGGGGAAGTGGATGTTTGACTTCGCACTGGAGATGATGAGATGGAAGATGATGGAGAAAAGTTCTCACTACCAGAATCTTCTGTGTTCTTTTTAGCCTTTTTCCTTTGGGGTAAAGGCAACTCAGCTAGTTCAATGCCGAGTTTTTCTCTTTGAAGTCTGGTGAGAGGATGAGGAAGGCAGAATTGCGAAGTCTTACTGCCTCGAGATACTTCAGATCTCTGAGGTGATATGGAGAAGACTTGAAGTTTCTGGATGATAGACTGAACTTCAGGGGACTCCGGACTTAAATGTTCTGAATTATGATGGGGTTGAGCAATGGTAGTTGATCCCTCTTCTTCTCGTTTGGACACTGGTGTTTCAGAATGAAAACGGGAGGTCCGAGGTAAGGTGGAGTGTGATTTACTCTGAGAATGGTCTGTAGGTTTTGATTTACTCGCCATTCATAGTTGATGGCCCTCCTTCTAGTGCCAAAAATTTTGATGCCCCGAAAATCATTGTATCAACATCGGGGGATAACCACCCGGTCCGGACCTTAATACAGCTCCTTTTCCATTTGGGATGGTGGCTCTGACTGGATATAATGGGACCAGTTTCCCAGTAATGAATAAAAGGGGTGGATGAGTGATTGGTTTTCTAATAAGTGACAATGAATGGCGGACTTAATCTATAAGCGAAAACACAAATGACTATTCTATCCCGGGAAGCTTCTATTCTTAAGTGCAACGTTTGATGATCTGTGTTCGTCAATAGGCATATAGATGACACTATTCAATAAACAAAGACATTCATTTAAATAATAATTGCTTCGTTCAAATATTTGAACGAAGTAATTGATAAAACATTGATACACTTCTCTTTTTATATTACTGATACATGTATGATTAGAAGAATAGAAAATTGTAAACATCCAGTAGTGGAAAGTATAAAGACTGTTGTTAAAACACATGCATATATTCAATAATAGCAAGAATGATCAAATAACAATTCACATAAAAAGAATGAATTCAGACATATATAATAGTACCATATGAGTTGCAAATCATTTCCAACGTCAATCACAATTCGAATTCCTTCTTCCGACTTAGAAATACTTTTAAATAAAGGCAGTAGTGCACATCCACATAAAAGCTTCGTTATCAAAATTGGAATAATTGGTCCAGTTATCATAAAAGAATATGCCTGAAGTACAGTAGTGCAACTTCAGGCTTAAGTCATATACAAAAACTTACGACCCTTTCTAAATACATGAAAGGGTCTATAAATACTAAATTAAACTAACAAACTACAAAATTAAAATGCCACTAAATTGGTATAACTCGATCTTGAATATCTCCCCTCATAGCAATCTGATAGTCGGCAGCATGGTTCATCACTCGGGCTGTTTGCCTTTTGACCTGAGTTGGCATATCGCCAGCATTGGTTCCACTTCTTGAGGGCGGCTGAGACGAGAATTGATTTGAGCAGAATAGGTGGCATCGTGTATATTGGGAATGATACACCCGATTACATTCATTAGGCACTTGAGGGTGACTCTCTAGCTGTATGGTTTTACTAGAAACAACCAATAGGTGTCCCAAGTTAAACTTTTAATCCCCGTGATCAATATCCCATTCTTTTCTAGATCTTGGTAACATGATTGCTCCAATGTTTTGGATGATATTAATTTACCCGAAGAGTCATGTTTGTGTTTCGCCGGGTTCTGTCTCCATTCCCGTATAGGCGCTGACTCAGTTTCATTTTCATCTCTGAACTTTTCCAGAAATGCTTTGTTATACTTCTTCTCTGGTTCGGGCAAATGGTACATTTGTCTCAAATCATTGGGCTGAAACGAACCGAATACTCTCCCATCAATAGTGCAGAATGTTCTGTTTGTAATTGGAATTTCTTCAACGACCCATCTCACCACATCTGTATATGGAAGAATTTGCTCCCGAGCCGCTATCCTGTGTAGGTAGGAATCAGCCAAATCCTTTAGAGTAGCATCAGATTTCCGGTTCGAGCCTATTGTAGCTTGTACCGATGTTTGATGAGGTTCTTCGGCTTCGACCAGGTTGTAGATGCTCTACCAAGTAGTATTACCGAGACCAAGACATGTGGTATCTGAGATTAATCCTTTTTTACTTGGTCCCGGATCGGCAACATGTTGTCCTGTTACCACAGAGGCTGAAGCTGTTCCAAATTTCTTAGATTTATTCCCCATTTGGCCTGAATTCACTACTGTGGAGAAGTTCTGCACAAGAGATAAAATGAACGTAATGCGGAGAATAGATGGCGAAAACCGAGTATGAAAGAATTATGACAATCAATGAATAATGGAGGATTAACATAAGGCTCCCGCGGATACAATCTCTGAAGGGATTTTGGCATAAGTGATCCATTAATTGGCTGTTTAAACCTGTCAATCATTTAAAAGCTCATCATATCCTTTATTTGTCGAGTAGTCCATTTAAGCGTGGATTTGATTTTCTGGCGGTTGAGCGTAAGTGAACCACTATTGGGAAGAGAAAGGCTTTTAATTAATACAATATACCGAAGCCATATCAATCCTTTTTCAAAGTCGCGCTTGGCTTTATCGCAATCGGGGATCGGAGGAAAGCTTGAGTAGTTTTATTTATGTTATTGTGAAATCCCCAATTGCCGATAGCGATATCGCTAATTCGCATCGGGAGCTTTTTTGGAGAATACTTTTCATTGCATACATATCGCACTCTCCGATCGCCAATAGTGATTTCGCATCGGAGCAAGGAGAGGGGCCTTTTGTTATGATTGCTTATTTTCCCGATAGCCGATGGTTATTCGCGCTTGTCGCATCGGGGAAAACCAATGGGTCCTTTGTTAAGCATCCTTTGTTATTGCGATATGCGATCTTGCGATCGCTTTATCGCAATAATAAAGAATTATTCATTTTTTATCATAAGACTGATTATATATTAACTCGAAAGGTTTTATAATGTTTTTCTTACTTCCGGACCTTTTGAGAAATGATAAGTTGATACCAATTTAATCTAAAAGGGACCCATTTCATATTATAGTTTTGAAAGTAAAATTTTATGAAATGGGGGGTTGTTATATAGCACAACAGGACCCAACTAAAAGGGTTTCGGTTCCAAGTGGGGGATAACCCTCGAGCATGAAGAGCGCGCGAAAGCCATCGATTTCCACCAAGACGCAAAACCTGCCCGAAAGATATTCTTCCCCAGATCAGCACCATTTTCCTTGACCATAGATCCTCCACGCCAGATCCAACGGTGGAGGATAATATCACTATACCTAGTAGCCCAGCGATTAACCACACGATAGCCATCTTAGACCCACCAACTTGCACGCTTGCTCCTAACCGTAGATCCTCCACACCAGATCCAACATCGCAGGATAATATTGCTATACCTAGTAGCCTGGCGATTAATCACATGTTAGTTGTCCTGGACCCACCAACATGCTTACTTGTTCTTGACCGTAGATCCATCTTGTAAGATCTAAAATCCGAGGAGCATATCGCATGAGCCTAACTTACCGAAAATTACCGTGCGATGAGGGCGGTATTCCTTCCCCGTACTATGCCACATGGAGCAAGGTGAATGGAATCGCTCCCAACTCCACAAAACCGCTTCCCGTGTGAAGGGCATGCGATGGACGATAAACCACCTCGCGAGAGGTATTGAAGCTACAGAAAGAAACACGGGGGATTTAAGGCTGCTAGGAAAGCTACAATTCGAGCCCCACTTATCATCCCATCTCCACGGACTCATGAACTAGTGCATGATGAAAATCCATCTTTTCGGCTGACCATCCTTAGATCTGAGCCTGCCCAACAACTTCCAACTGAAACGTCTGTGTTCGTACAGTCGAGGGTTGGGGAGGCCGACAATAACCTGCATCCCCAAAATGTTCTTACTACGGAAAAAAATCTGCATAAAGAATCCACATCAAATAGACCCCGCCTCTATGTCTTTGTTTCAGAACACCATTATGTCCTCATCCGCCTAGTTGTGACATTGTGCCTTTAAACTATTTAGAGGTATCTTAGGCTAGCTCAACGCAACCCTGCTTTTGGTACAGAGCACTCCTTGATTGGCCAAGATATCCGCCAATTTATTTGTTGTCCTTCGCACATGGTTAAAACTCATGGCACGTAAGCCTCGAAGATGAAGCTAAATCTTGTGAAAGACCTGGAGCAGCCTCCATTGCTTTGGGACTTTTTCCGGCTCCATTCCACAATTGATTCTTTTGACCGAATTTATGATTAACTCTGAATCAGCGTCGACAATAACATTCTAGAGATTTTCCTGCTTTAGGAATTCTAAACATTGTTCAAGAGCCATTAATTCTGCCATATTGTTAGTGGCTCTTCCCAAATGGCAATGGAAAATGAAAAGGAGACTGCCTTTTTCATCCCTTAATACCCCTCCAAAGCCAACAATACCCGAGTTATCTTTGGAAGCCCCATCAATGTTGTATTTCAAAAAACCCTGAGGGGGGGGATGCCAATAATCTTGCTTACTATCAAGTCTCAAACTCTTCCTGTCTAGACCCTTGCATACCCAACTTAAGAAGAATTTGCGTTTCAACTTCAGATGGTGGATTCTTAGGGTAAGTTCGCACTATGGAACTTACTGTCTCCTTAAGTTGTCTTAAGATTTGCTCAAAAAGGCATTGGGAGGAACATTTTACATTCTTAAAGATTCTGTTGTTCCTTTCTTTCCAGACAGTCCAAATAATGAAGCTTGGTGTTAAAGCCTACGTAGAGCCTAGAAGTTCAAAATCAGAGAAGTTGTGTCTCCAATTGTTTAGGGTATTGATGATGCTTCCTTTGTCCCTTTTTGTCTGCTGGAAGATAGTGGCAAAAGTACCCCACAACCAAGAGGTGAAAATGCAGTTATTGAGAAGGTGCTCCATTGTTTCCTCTTGGGCTTCACAGAGCTTGCATCTTGAAGGGCCCAGAACACCCCTCTTCCGAATGTTATCCCAAGTCAGAATTTTCCTATGATGAACCAACCACATAAAGAGTTTAATCTTCATCCATCCTTGATGTATCCATATATTCTGCCAAACCCTTTCCAGTTCATTGGAATCCAGCTCAAGGAGAATACATTTTGTTTCCTTAAGATTGAAGGTGCATGCATTATTGTTGCCCCATCTAAGTTGATCATGCCCCCCTGCCCCCCTGTCACTAATATTTTCCTTTGTTCCAACATTGTTAGGAGTGCTTCTTCTTTGGCTTTCAGTGGGCAGTCTTCCTTGTTATCCAAATTCTTCCAAGTTCTCCATTTTCCTTCGCTATTGGTTTGATCCCAAAAATCTTTTACCTTAAATAACCTTTGGGTATCTATATCTTTCTTAAGGTCCAACAAGTCCTCTCTTAACAGTGTAGGTTCTTGTTGCCATTTATCCTCCCAAAACAAAGCAAGATCACTATCTCTGATTTCCTAGAAGTTAATTTTTTTGTACTAATCCTCTATTCCCCTAGGCCTTATTCCAGATGTGTGAGCCCTTTATGATGCCAGACATCCTTATGAGATCATTATCTTGCCAAGTGCTGACATATTTTTCTTTCCATATGCTAGCCCACTACGCCTTTGGGTCTTTTACCCAGCGCCACCATAATTTCACCCCTAAAACTTGACTTAGTGCTTCCGGATCATCCAATCCAAGACCCCCATATTTTTTAGGTTTTCAAATCTTCTCCGAGGCTACCAATTCCCATTTCTTTCTTTCCTCCCCCTTCCCCCAATGAAAGTTTCGTGGAATGGTTCTAATATGTTGCAAAACTCCTTTTGGAGCTGGAAGGGCTGATAGCATGAAAAAAGGGATTGATTGGAGAACAGCTTTTGTGAGCTCCAACCGACCAGCCAAGTTTAAATATCTAAAGGTCCATTTCCTGATTTTGTCCTGCATCTTATTAATCACTGGCTCCCAAATCCCTTGTGCAAAGGTTTATTAGTAAGAGGAACTCCCAAATATTTGGAGGGAAGAACATCCCTTTGAAAGCCTAAACTCCTGGAGATATTTTTTTGAATAGCAATATTGGTATTAGAGAAAAAATTCTTAGATTTGGAGAGATTAACTTCCATACCTGTAGCCATGGAAAAGTCAAATAGGAGATGTTTATATGTTAGAGCTTCTTTGACCGTGGGGATTCCCTGCAACATAGTATCATCAACAAATCGTTGATGGGTCAAAGCCTGACCATTCTCTGAAAGTTGGAGGCCTTTTATATTACCAACTTCTTTCGCATGCTTGATAGACTGACCCAGTCCTTCCATCATGAGGATGAAGAGAAAGGGAGAGAGCGGATCACCCTGCCTGAGGCCTCTGCAAGGAGTAAAATTCCTGGAAGGAGAACCATTAACTAGAATTGAAAAGCTGGAAGAAGTTACTAGGGCCATTACCCATCTAACCTAGTTATGATCAAACCCAAAAGAAATAAGGACCCTTCTTATATAGGTCCAATTCAACTTATCATAAGCTTTAGCTAGTTCCAATTGCATAATCATACTAGCCTTCCTATTGCTTGTTAAAGAGTGCACCACCTCATGCGCTTGAATGATGTTATTAAGAATTTGTCTGCCCTCCACATTACCAGATTGCTCCATAGAAACTAGAGTAGGAAGAAGTGGTTTGAGTCCGTTAGCAACAACCTTGGATATTATCTTATATACCACATTGCACAAGGCTATGGGTTTAAACTTGTCTGGAGTCTGAGCTTGTCCTGTTCGGGGATCAGGGAGATGAAGGAAGTGTTAAGCACCTTCAAAATAGTTCTATTCAACCTGGAATCTTCCACTATGTTCAGCATGTTTTGTTTAACAATATTCCAACAAGATTTAAAGAAATCCACATTGAAACCATTAGGGCATGCTGCTTTACCACTCTACATTTCTTTGATAACCTCACTAACCTCCTCTTCTGTCACTAGCCTATTGAGATTGAAATTATCCTCTCTAGTAACCAGTCTAGGAATATGTCCTGTTAAATCCCTGATAAAATGATCTCTGTCGGAAATAGTTCCCTATGTTATTCCATGAAAGTGTTGAACTAACACATCTTCTATATCCTCATGGGAATCATGAATATGACCTCCATCGTCCTTGATCGAAGAGATCCTGTTATGATATATGTTTTCTATGGTAGATCTGTGGAAACATCTAGTGTTACGCTCCCCTTCTTTCAGCCATTGAACTCTGGATTTTTGTCTCCAAAATGTTTCCTCTTGTTTACATAAATTCTCCCAGTCTTGATGGTGTTTGTTGACTAGGTCATTTATATCTTTATCAAAGCCATCCGTGATAAGGGTTTGATTGAGTTCCCTCATTTTATCTTCAACAGTTTTTTTCGCTGCAAAAAAATATTGCCAAATTCATTCTTGTTCCAATCTTTAAGTCTGAGCTTGATGTGCCTCAGTCTTTTGTGTAGTTGGAACATTATTGTACCCTGAATATGCAGATCTTCTATCCACCATTTTGTAATGTTGCTGATGAAGTCTGGGTGGGTGAGCCATATATTCTCAAATCTGAAAGGTCTGTGCTTGGGGGTACCAATTCCCTGAACCTCAAGTTGAACCGGCCAATGGTCCGAGCCTCCAAAGGGGAGAATTCTTGCTATCATTTCCTTGTTGGTAAGCATAAAGTCCCTTGAGATTATGAATCTGTCTAACTTTGAGGCTACTTGCGACTCTCCTCTTCTTTTATTGTTCCAAGTAAAGAGACCATTACTCATGTTAGTGTCAATAAGCTTCATATTGTCTATAAAAGTTTGAAATGCTGAAGAGTCTCTGCTTAAAGTTCTAGTTCCCCCTTTTTTCTCTGAAAGTGATTTGATCATGTTGAAGTCCCCACATAAGATCCATGGTACATCTACATGCCTGTCTCTAAGCTCCATAAGAGAATCTAGAAACCCGAGTTTATCATCCATTCTTTGAGGGCCATAAACATTCGTGACCAAATAGGTCTCCATATCTCCCACCGGTTGTATAACCACTGATAAATAATTTCTAGATGCCTCAGCATCTATTATGCCAATCCTTTGGGGGTTCCAAAGAGTAAGTATGCCCCCTGCTGTATTGTCTGCTTTGACTTCTAGAAACTCAAATCTATTGAGCCATATGTTATGAATTTCTTTTATTTTTTGAATGGAACATTTAGTTTCATGGATAAAGATCATATCTACAGCTTCTTGTTTCATTCTATTATTAAGGATTCTTTTCTTTCTTTTACTACCTAAACCTCTGACATTCCAAGATGTAAACTTCATTATTAAAGATTCGTAAAGGAGTAGCTGGTTAGATCTTTCATCTTACCTGAATCTATCATTAGCTTTCCACATTCCATCAATAACTCATTCTGCTTTTTCTTGCCTCTTTTCTTTCCTGGGTTTCTGGGTGTTAATCCAGGTGTGATTTTCATAGTTTTTACACCTTCATTGCCCTGTCTTTAATTTTTTCCTTGTCTGTCTAGCCCCTTATCTTGAGTTTTCCATAGGAACAACTTTTGTACCCTATTGAACTCTTATTGCGGTAATGAGTCTACCCCACCAATGGTCCCCTGTTTCAAGAACCCTTCCAGATCTAGGTGTTCCCTGTCAAGAATCTCCTGCAGTTCATGATCCTCCATTTCCATCTCACTTTGGGTCATTTCTAGGTCCATCTCCAGTTTTTCTTCACTCAGCATAGTCTCTTTCTGTTTGTCACAGTCCTGTGTTTGTGCTCTGTCTTCTTCTTTCTCCTTCTCCACTGGGCATCCTTCCATAACCTAATCTACTTTTGTTATCTCTTCTTCTTCTTCGAGTACTTGGAACCTGTTTAGGTTAGCCTGTTGCCCTTTTGTTTGATGTTTCTTTGGCCCCCTCTTGCCCCCTTTTCCTCTATGTACCACTTTATGAAAGCCTTCAGTATCTTTCATTGTGTTCACTTTACTTCTGTTCTCTGTTTTACTGAGAGGGCAATCTCTGAATAGGTGCCCATGCTCATGGCACCTTTAACATCTGAAAGGAATATGTTCGTAGTCTACTGTTTGCACCCATTCTTCATCAAAAACTTCCAAGATGACCTCATCCGGTAGAGCCCCAGGAGATCCATCTCCACACATATTCGTGTGAAGGAAGTGTACTGTCCCCTTTTGGTGGCCTCAGAAGCTTTGACAAAGCGGCCTAATTTGTTTCCTATGGCAGATAACGATTCCGTTTGCCAGTAATCAAGAGGTAGAGAGTAGAGTCTTACCCGTACTGGGACCGAAGTGAAGGTTTCTCATTTAGGGGACAAAATTCATCATCCATGGTCGCATGTAGAGGCCTGCTGCTGCATAGAAGTATGGCTCTCCTTCAAACACCCTGTCTTTATCCTCAATAGCTGTGAAGACCACAGTGAAGAAACCCTTTGACCCAAGATGTGGGTCAATGCTTCTTTTTGGTTTCCAGTTGTATTTAATCCAAGTCTATAAAGCCTTTTCAGTGGGCCATAATCCCATGAATTTACAAATGATAGCATATGTCAGCATGTGATCCCTGTGCGCCTGTAGAGCAAGATCATTTAAAACTACTCTAGGTGTGACCTCAACTTTGGGTTTACATTGGCCCTTTTGTGCTTTGTTTTTCGCTCCCTATTCCTTGTCTTCTTCCTCATTTTCTTTATTGTTTTTATTCTCCCTTGACTTGTTTAAATCTTGCTCCTCTTCGGTATTCCTTATCCCTGCCCCTGAAGGTCCTCTGACGCTCTCTATTGGTTTCTTTCCTTGACTAGCCACCACCTGCCTATAGGAGGGAGTGGAGCTCCCTCCTTTGCACGCATCCATGGAGTTATACACCTGTGAACATATGCAAACCCTAGCACTCTTCAGAATCCCACCCCTCGAGTGGATCGATCTTATCAATCTAATAAAAAATTAACAAACTTTGATATATACAATAATAATCAATTATTAGCATTGCATATTTTAATTTTTACTAATTATTAATATGCCCATTTTTTCTCCCTTTCTCATCATTTAAAAAAAAAAGTACAATGGCCACAACATTCATGGAAATAGTTCATAAGCTACATGGAATCCCCAAGATTATTGTAAGTGATAAAGATTCAATTTTCACTAGAATTTTTTGGATAAAACTATTTTCTTATTTGGGTACACAATTAGCCTAAAACTTATCTTATCATCCTTAATATAATGGGAAAACTAAGATAGTGAATAAATGTCTAGAAGCATATATTTATTGTTTTACATCTAATAAATAGACACGACGAGTCAAGTGATTACCTTGGCTAAATTTTGGTACAAGACATCATTCCATACATCATGAAAAATGTCTCGATTTATGGCACTTCATAAATATCATCCTTCATCCATTGAATCACCCATGAAATGGAACAAAAAGGTTCAAGCAATGGAGGACCACATGGAATAGCAACAAGAAGTTATCAATCTATTGAAAGACAACTTAGTTATAGCATAAAATAGGATGAAACAACAAACAAATCAACATTGTTGTGAAAGGGAATTTGAAGTGAGTTATCATATATTTTTAAGGATAAAACCATAGAAATCAATGTCCCTCAAGCAACAAAAGGAGGAAAATAAATTAGCACCCAAGTATTAGTGGTCCCAATAAGGTGTTGTAGAGTATTGGAAACATGGCTTGTGAATTGGAGTTCCATTATCTTCATGTGTAATTCAATCTTCCATGTTTCTAGAATAAAAAAGATAATTGGTGACAAGACCCTAGTTCAAAATACTTCACCAAAGATTAACAAAAAATGAAAAGTCATACTAGAACTAAAAACAAACCTTGAAACAAGGATTAAGTCGTTGTGAAATTGAACAATTTATAAGGAACCAATTAGTGGGAGAGACAAGATGAAAAGATGAGTTTTTTTATGTAGATATATCTATAGCTAATCAAATGTTGAGGACAAGACTTGTTCGAAGGGAAGGGGCATGTTAACCTCTAGACAAAGCTTGATGTTTAGCATAAAGTCCCATGTAAAGCTCTAGATGTTGAGTTATATTTATGTTGTTATATTGATGACATCAGTTAGACTGTATAATTGTAATTGTATCATTTCTCTTGTGTGTGTGTGTGTGTGTTAGGAGATCTACTTTTAAAATGATATCATCTCATGTAAGTTGTACATTTGTTCTATTGTAAACTAACGTTGCCCCCTCTAAGAGGTTTATATTTGATTCTTATAATTGTTTTTCAAGACATTAATCTACTTGTTTATTTGTTTTTAAGCTATTTTGGTGTTTTTTGTCTAACATGATTCCATTTACATTTGATGATATCATAAAAGCTATGATCTTTTAAAGATAAAAATGGAATTTTAAAACAATTACCCTGTTATCTTCGAATTTGAGTAACAGAAATGCGAGATATAAAAATGTATTCACATTAAAATAAATTATTGTAACAATTTGAATAAAATAAATAAAATACACTCAATTTTATTATTATTTCAATCTTTAAAATAATATCTTAATAGACTTTTAAATCTAAATTTTAAAATATAATGTTAATGAGGATTTAAATTCTAATCTCAATTATGATGATATAGTCTTATCACTAAATCACAATTTAAAGTACTTTTAATTAGTGATTAAAATTTCAATACCATTGCATAAAACCACTATCACA
>APFE031389105.1:126375-187074 GCA_000404065.3 Pinus taeda | reverse complement strand
CCGTGACGTAAGCCTCAAGCACTTTTCGGAAGGTAACTTGTGGTCAACTCACCCCGCCCGATATGCGTCCGATCAGCTCAAAGACTGTCCGCCATTCGATCTCCAGGAAAGGTCTCCGCCGGTTATGTTCATCATAGTACGTACGGGGCCTGTTAAAATTTAATGAGGCGTGGACCATATCCCATACCTTATGTTAAATACACTGTCATGTTTTTGGTAATGTGTAAAATGTTTTACGGCGAATTTAATAAGTAGTATGGGTAAGTTTTTTAATATATGTTTTTTAAAAACGTTGACCCATTTTTCGTTGTTATGTATTATCGCACGGGGATTGTAATATGTGCATTATGTAATTTGCACACGGTAAAAAAAAGAAACGGTGGTCCGCAGCACCAATGAAAAAAATGTAAAAAAAAACGCATACGGGAGAATGAAATGTGATTTCGCAGCAGCGAATGAAAAACACTGAGATTAATTTTGTATTGCAGGGGAGGAATGCACAGAGGTGCATAAATATTTTTGGGTCTGTAATGTAAAAGGGTTTTTATGCAGCAGAGTAATTTTGCTTGTAATGTAAGAAGTAAAAATTGCACAGCAGTGCAGGAGTAGAAGAAGGAGAAAGTAAATGAAGAAAACCAGTGGATAGTTTTGTTCAAAACCATGTATTGTTTCACAGCAGTGAAAAGGTAAATCTGTAACTCCCTGTAAGTTTTGTTTTCACACAGCAATGAATGTAAATAAAATATTTACACACAGAGGTGTAAAATTTCATAGGAGGCAGAGTAAGTTTTGTGAAAAATTTTGGTGAATCCCTCTGAGTAAAAGAGGATGAATATGTAAGTGTTTTTGTTTAATGAATAGAAATCATTTTATGGTGGTGGAATACTCTGTCCTGTGTAATTAATTTTAAAAAGACTTCTCTGTGCAAAAAGATCCTGGAGCAAAGGAAACAGAGCATTGCCTCTGTGTTTTATATTTTGTGGTTTTGGTATTTACCCATCCCAAACAGAAGAAAAATACCCAACAACCATTACCTTTATCCTTGCATACATACCAACATTAATAGTTGAAATATTGACTCATCAAGTATTCCCTATGATAGTGTTTCTATCTTCAAAGTATTATTTATCTTAGTTTGGTTTGTCCATTTTCATTTGATTCACCAATAATTATGATCTATCGCATTCCATACTCTCCATCCAATCTGTTTCAATCTCATTCATCATGACCCAATTTCAACTTTTCACAATTTGATACCTAACTTGGTTACACAATTTATAAGGGACCTACTCTCTTAGTTTTCATATTTTTTCTCGGATTATTAATTCACATATTCCAAGCATGAAACAACATCTTGGTTCTCATATCCATATGTTATTATGAACTTCTAATGGGAAAAAGAGACTCCACTCCACTCCACGTCAAGAATAACATCGTGAACTCTTATGCAGTTATTCCAAAAGACATCCTTCCTGTCACTCAGAGGGTGGAACAAGTAGCGGTCTAATTTTGTGTAGTTATCCAAAAAGACATCCTTCCTGTCACTCACAGTCTGCAACAAGTAGCGGTCACTCACAGTCTGGAACAAGTAGCGGTCTACAAGGAGCTTTAAGTAGTTTCGGCCAATGGCCATGTCCATTAAATGTGTTCCTTGTTTGCTCTTGACCAGACCACCTCCGATCCACATTTCAACTAATTGGCGCGAATCAATTGCATGGCCATCCTCATACATACCGCAATACAAAAAACAATTCTTCACCTTTGAATTAGGCAGAGCATCATAACTCCATTGTAACAGTGCATAGAGTTGTGCATCAAGGCCAGAATCAGTAGCTGGAAAAGACGGATCCACATTTCTCATGGAAGAGAGACAAGTATCCCATTCGTCTACACTAGTTTGGCCGATCACTGCTGCGACTATGTTTATGGCCAGAGGCACACCTTTGCACTGCTCAGCAAATATCCTGGCACGCTCTTGTACCTCCATAGGAACTTGGTCGTCTTTGAAAGCCACTCTGCGAAACAGCATCCAGCCTTCATCTCTAGTGAGGGGTTGTATTTCAATGGACTCTTCTGCACCCATTTCTCCAATCAGATCCTTCGTTTATAACCCTGCAAAGTCACCCCTAGCTCCAACCGAATCCTCAAGTCGTCCAATACCACAAGAATTTTAATTTTCCGTGTTTGAAACAGAAGCATTGCGGAAATTTGTTTATCTGTAAGAACATGCTGCAAGTCAGAACTCTTATAATCCTCCGGAACTTTGACCCAAATAACATACCAGACATTACGGAGCTTTTCATATTTGTCACGGACCATTTCCAGGAGAGACGTTTTGCCAACACCGGGCATGCCATAAACACCAAACAGGCCGAAATCTCGGCCGTCGTTGTCAAGCCACCTCTCCACTTGGGCTCGAGCATCCATAATCCCAGAACCCACAAACTTAGAGGCAGCTTTGTAGGAATATATATTATTTTAAAATATAGTAATTTATTAATAAAAATTAAAATAATTATTAATAAGAAAAATTATTTTGTCTTAACATGAACGACCAATTAAACTCCGGCCTGGAGTATGCCGTAAAACTGCTTCTGCTTGGCTAAGAGCTCGTCTTCCTCGGACATAAGGAAACAGGTTAACGGCCCAAGACCCAGAGGCATCTGGCAGGAGTGAAAGCCTGCTCCCTTACGGACCACCAGCGGGTTATTACAGGTGGCGTGGTTTTCCTTGATAACGGTGATGAGTCAAATCCAACATTCGCGGATAGCAGCCAGAGATGGCTGTCCTCACTGTTGGTTTGACCCCTGAGTTTGATAGGTTTTGCCACCTTCGAAAAAAAAAAAACGACCAATTAACTAATAATGTAATTAATGGCAACTTTATTCTTTTTCTTTCTCTTTATATATATAATTATTTATTTAAATTATTGTTAAATTAAAATGTTATTTTTACAATTTAGTATGTTTTTATTATAAATTAATATAAAAGAGATGTATTTAGACATAAAATTAATATGTAATATTTAAATAAAAATAACCTCGTCATAAATAAATTGTTTTATTATTTACTTTAAGTAAAATAATTTTATATTTTTAAGAACTTGGTATGTGTTGGTTTTTGGTGGTTAAAGCATTTCAACAATATGTTTTCCACTATAAGGAAATGTGTAAATCCCTACATTCTCAACATGGAATTGAGATATGGCATATTAAGAACCAACATAAATTCATCTTAAGTTCAAATTTATTATAAATTTATCTTAAGTCCAAATCTATTATAAATTCATCTTAAGTCCAAATCTATTATCATGTTCTAAAAGAGAGAAAAATATAAGAAAAAGTTTGCATCTCTAAAAATTTGAGCCCTCTTCATGTATGAAATATTTAAACTTTTCATTAAAATAAATAAGAGTAATGGATGTAATGCAATTGTAAAAAAATAAAATAAAAACAAAAAACAAAACCATAAAAATTCACTTTCAAGGAAAAAATAAACTAATCATAACACATTAAATTAAATTAAAGAATTAAAAAAGTAAAATAAGAATAATATAAATAAAAAAAAAAAAAAAATTCTTTTGTATCCAGAGCAATTAACAACCTAGGGTGGTCTTCTACTTGCATGACACTAGGTCCATTCCAACCACTATCACTATAACTTTTAGGTGCCTACCTATATCTCTTCAGCAAAAACACAAGTGAATCCACCAAATGAAACGTCAAACCTGATCACACATAAGACTTTATTTTCATGGTCATTTCCAATTGAACTACCCTTGATATCTAATAAAAAATAATTACTAAAATGAAAAACATATATTAATTTTAATATATACTAATTCATTAATAATTTTTTTTTTTTTTTTATAATTTTCATTATTAAGGAAATACAAATCATTGGATAATAATATATATATATTACAAATTATTATTATGTAAAATATTTTATATTATGAAGATAATGCTTCAAATGGAATGTTTGGCATTGGATAATTATTCGGTGTAATTTCAATTATCTACTCAATTTTTTTAAAATTGTCCTATATTGATAAATATATGGCATTCTTTTTTTTTTTCTTTCTTTATTTATTTATTTTTCATTTTTTTTTGTCTGAGATGAATGAAGAAGCCTCCCAAAGTTTCTTTTAACCACAATGACTAACTGACCTCTACAACTGGGGGCAGAGCGGGAGAAGCACAGTGGCTAGGGTTTCATAGCGAGCAGAGTACGATTCAAATGGAGAGCGGTAGGGGAGGGAGCTTGACTCCCTCCTACAAAGATGTAGTGGCTAGCGGAAGTAAATCTCCAACTGGAAACAGTAAAAGTGATATGAAATACAGAAACAGGGACAAGGAAAAGGAAACAGATGGGTCTCGAACAAAAGAAAATAGCAACACAAAAGACAAAGAGAAAGAAGAAAAAAGTATGGGATCAAGAGACAAAAAACAAAAAGGACCCTGCAAACCAAAAGTAGAAATCACTCCTCGAGTAATATTAAATGATCCTGCTCTGCAGGAGCACAGGGAACATATGGGAACCTACGCCATTATCTGTAAATTCATGGGACTGTGGCCCACTGAAAAGGCTTTACAAACATGGATCAAGTATCATTGGAAGCCCAAAGGAAGCATTGACCTACATCTTGGGTCAAAAGGAGTCTTCACAGTAGTGTTCTCCAACATCGAAGAGAAAGACAGAATATTCGAAGGAGGACCCTATTTTTTTGCTTTAGCAGCCCTCTATATGAGACCTTGGAAAATGAACTTTGTCCCAGAGAGGGAGACTTTCGCTTCGGTTCTTGTGTGGGTAAGGCTCTACTCTCTACCTCTTGATTATTGGCAAACTGAATCGTTGGCTACTATTGGAAATAAACTAGGATGCTATGTCAAAGCTTCTGAAGCCACAAGAAGGAAAAAATATACCTCCTTTGCTAGAATTTATGTGGAAATGGATCTATCAGGAGCTCTTTCGAATGAAGTTATCCTAGAAGTTTTGGATGAGGAGTGGGTGCATTTTCTTAGAGACTGCCCTCTCAGTAAAGAAGATAACAAAGAAAAACTTAATACAATGAAGGACACCGAAAGCTTTCAGAAAGTGGCGAGTAGAGGAAGGCGGGGAAAAAGGGATCAAAATAACAACATACTGAAGGGAAAAAGGGAAGTCAGAATAAGTTTAAAGTGCTAGAAGAGCCTGAAGAAATCATAAGAGAAAATCAAGATCAGGAGGAAGATGCTAAAGAAAAAGAAAAGAAAGAGAACATAAATCACTCTCCGGACTTTGACTCCCAAAAAGAATCCATGAGAAGTAAAACTGACATGGAAATGGACCAGGAAATGATTCAAAGTGAAACAGATCTGGAAGAACACGAACTACAAGAAATCCTCGACAAGGAAAATTTGGATTTGGAAGGATTCCTGATGTAAGGAACCAAAGGAGGAATAGATTCTCTACCCCAAGACGAATGCAATAGAATACAACAATTGTTCTTATGGAAAACTCAGGAACAAGAACTGGAGAATGGTAAAAACATCCACAAACAGGAGCACAGAGGGGTGAAACAATGAAATTAAATCTAGGATTAGCCACCAGAAATCCAGGAAAGAAGAGAGGCAGAAAAAAGAAAAATGAGCTCCTGATGGAGTGTGGAAAGCTAATGATAGATTTAGGTAAGATGAAAGATCTAACCAGTTACTCCTTTACAAATCTTTAATTATGAAGTTCATTTCATGGAATATCAGAGGTCTAGGCAGTAAAAGAAAACAAAGAATGCTAAGTAATAGAATGAAACTAGCAATGCCGGACATAATTTTCATTCAAGAAACAAAATGCTCTGTTTAGAAAATAAAACAAATCCATAACAAATGGCTCAGTAAATTTGATTTTCTAGAAGTTAAAGCAGAAAACACAGTGAGTGGCATTCTTACTCTTTGGAACCCCCAAAAAGTCATCATTATAGATGCGAAGGCAACAAGAAATTACTTATCAGTTATCATTCAGCCAATGGGGATGTCGGAGACCTTCCTGGTTACGAATGTCTATGGTCCTCAGAGAATATATGAGAAGCTTAGGTTTCTGAACTCCCTGGTAGATCTCAGAAGCAGACATAAAGAGATCCCTTGGGTCCTTGGAGGAGACTTTAACATGATTAAATCTCTTTTGGAAAAAACAGGAGGCACCAGAATCCTCAATAAAGATTCAGTAGGATTCCATTCTTTTATAGAAGACATGAAAATGGTTGACTCTGAAATGAATAATGGTCTTTTCACTTGGAACAACAAAAGAGGAGGTAATGCTTAGGTGGCCTCCAAATTAAACAGATTTTTGATCTCCGAGAACCTGATGCTCACAAATTTTGAAATATCTGCAAGTGTTCTCCCATTTGGAGGCTCTGATCACTGGCCGATTCAATTAGAAATCAAGGGAATTGATGCTCCCAAGAACAGACCCTTCAGATTTGAAAATATCTGGCTCTCCCACCCAGATTTCATTAGCAACATTGAAGAATGGTGGACCGAAGATCTACAGGTGCAGGGCTCCAAAATGTTTCTCCTCCATAAAAGGCTAAAGCACATAAAAATCAAACTCAAAGAATGGAACAAGAAGGATTTTGGTAACATTTTTGCAAATAAAAAATCTGTCGAGATCAAAATGCAGGAACTAAACCAAGCAATTATCGCAGAAGGTTTTGATAAATCCAAAAATGAGCAAGCTGAAAAACTCAACCTTGAATGGGAGAATTTATGCAAGCAAGAGGAACTTTTTTGAAGACAAAAGTCCAGAGTCCAATGGCTCAAAGAAGGGGAACGAAACACTAGGTTTTTCCACCGTTCCACCATAGCCAATAGAATGCACAATAGAATCTCCTCAATATTGAATGAAGATGGGGAGCCTCAGACCACTCACAAGAATATCGAAGTTGTCATGGTTCAACATTTCAGAGGCATCACCAATGAAAATAACCTAGACAGAGACCATTACATCAAGGAAATTATAAATAATATTCCCAGGATGGTGTCTAGAGAAGATAAATTTAACCTGAACAAACTAGTAACAGAAGCAGAGGTTAGTACGATGATCAAAGAGATGCAGAATGGCAAAGCTCCTGGTCCAGATGGTTTCAATGTGGACTTTTTCAAAGCCTGCTGGAATATTGTCAAACATGATATTTTGGATGTGGTTGAGGACTCCAAAAGAAGCAGATCCATTCTGAAAGCCCTCAACACCTCCCTCATCTCCCTGATCCCCAAACAGGACTAAGCCCTGACCCCTGATATGTTCAGGCCCATTTCTTTATGCAATGTTGTTTACAAAATCATTTATAAGATCTTGGCCAATAGACTCAAACCTCTTCTGCCTTCTTTGATTTCTGGGGAATAGTCTGGTTATGTGGAAGGAAGGCAAATCTTGGATAATATCATTCAGGCCCACGAGGTTGTTCACTCTCTCACCGGAAAAAAGTAAGTCGACATGATCATGCAATTAGACATTGCAAAAGCGTATGATAAGGTGAACTGGATTTACATCAAAAAGGTCCTTTCCGCATTTGGGTTTGATCATGACTGGATCAGATGGGTTATGGCTTTGGTTACTTCACTCAACTTTTCAATTCTGGTGAATGGCTCGCCCTCGGAGATCTTCTCTCCTTCCAGAGGCCTCAGGAAGGGAGACCCACTCTCTCCCTTTCTTTTCATCCTCATGATGGAAGGATTGGGCCGAACCATTAAAAATGTTAAGGTTTTAGGAAAGATCAAGGGCCTCCAATTAACGGAGAATGGCCAAGCCTTGACTCATCAACAATTTGTGGATGACACCATGTTGCAGGGGATCTCCACAGTCAAGGAAGCTACAACGTACAAAAAAATCTTAAATGACTTTGCCTCAGCTTCAGGTATGGAAGTCAATCTCTCCAAAGCAATTTTTTTTTTTTAACACTAACATTTCTATTCAAAGGAACATCTCCATATTTCTGGGCTTCCAAAGGGAGGTCCTCCCTTCAAAGTATTTGGGAATCCCCCTTACGGATAAACTAATGCACAAGAGTATCTGGGAATCAGTGCTCAATAAGATGCAAGACAAGATCAAAAGATGGACTTTTAGAGCACTGAATCTGGCTGGCAGATTGATTTTGATGAAAGTTGTTCTTCAATCCATCCCTATTTACTTTTTATCTGCCCTGCCATCTCCCAAAGGGGTCTTACAGCAACTCAGGAACATTCAAAGAGACTTTCTCTGGGGCAAGGAGGAAACAAGAAAGAAATGGGCCCTTGTTTCTTGGGATAAAGTCTGTAAACCCAAAAGTCATGGAGGCCTAGGCTTAGACGATCAGGAGATTCTAAGTAATGTTTTAGGAGCCAAACTTTGGTGGAGATGGGTTAAAGAACCAGAGGCGCAATGGGCTAAAACCTAGAAAGAAAAGTATGCAAGCTCCTAGCAAACGAATGATCTCATCAGAATGTCATGGAACATAAAAGGATCTCACATCTGGAATAAAGCCTGGGATAACAGAAGCCTAGTACAGAACAATAGCTTATGGGAAATCAGAGCAGGAGAACAAGCTCTTTTCTGGGAAGATAAATGGCAGCAAGAACCGATGTTGGTGAGGGAG
The DNA here is from genome assembly GCA_000404065.3 of Pinus taeda. NCBI lineage: Eukaryota > Viridiplantae > Streptophyta > Pinopsida > Pinales > Pinaceae > Pinus > Pinus taeda. The sequence continues at coordinate 178,466 of APFE031389105.1, read as the reverse complement.
GACTTTATGAGCATCAAGCAGGAAATTGATTCCTAGGGACTAATAAGAGTCAGGGATTTTTGGAATCTTCCTCATGTCACTGCGAAATGGCGAAGATGGAGGAAAATAGAAAGAAGAGGGGACGGCCCCCATAAAAGCAAAAAATAGAAGAACTAATGAAAATTTTAGAACAAAGGAAGATCTTGGTTACAGATGGGCAGGATCAGTTAAGATGGGGACAAAACAAAGAAGGCATCTTAATATCCAAGAAGCAAAAATAATTATCCTTAATCTAGAGCCCTACATTTTGGAAAAGTCCTGGCAAAAACTTTGGAGCCACCAAGGATGGATGAAGATCAAACTGTTTATGTGGTTAGTTCATCACAAGAAAATCTTGACGTGGGAAAACATTCAGAAGAGGGGGGTCATGGGGCCCTCTAGATGCCAACTATGTGAGGCGCAAGAGGAGACAATGGAGCATATTATAAACAAATTTCCCTACAGCAACTAGTTATGGGATTCTTTCAACATCATTTTTCAACAGACAGACATAGACAAAGGTAGCATCATTAATACCCTGAACAAGTGGAGAAAAAACTTTTCAGAGCATGAGATCCTTAATTTGGCCTGGACCTTGACACCAAGCTTCATTATCTGGAATGTCTGGAAGGAAAGGAATAAAATAATTTTCAAGGATGGAAAAACTACTCCTCTTGGCCTGATGGAATTAATCTTAAAGTAGATTAAGGAGACCATTTACACTACTGTGCGTAGCTATCCCCCGAATCCTCCCATTGCGCTTGAATTGAGAACTCTCAAGCAGCTGGGTATGCATGAGATCATCCTCAAGGGTCTTAGTAAAAAAGAAAGAGTGTTGGAGGGGGAAAAGGAATTCTGGCATTCTCCTCCAAAAGGATATCTGAAACGCAACATTGATGGGGCTTCAAAAAGCAACTCGGGGACTGCATGTTATGGAGGTGTGTTAAGAGATGAAGAAGGAAAAATAATTTTCACTTCCCACTATCACTTAGGCAAAGCCACCAACAACATGGCTGAATTAATGGCGTTGGAGCAATGTTTGGAGTTGCTTAAACTCAATCACAGCTCGAATGTTCTCATCGAAGTAGACTCAGAGATCTCTATAAATGCAGTTAAGAAAATTAGCTATGATACAATGTCTGAAAGGGTCTCAAAACAATGGAGGCTTATAAAAGTGTACCAGAGAATCCAAAATCATCTACAGTGCCTTCGAACGGTTAGCTTCAATCATGTTTGGCGAAAGGCCAATAAACTTGCAGATCTACTGGCCAACCAAGGAGTGATTAATTCTGATTGCAGAATCGAAATGAAATGGCAGGAGATGCCTCCAAGTAGGCTAAAAGCTATTTGTGATGCTCAAGCCATAGAGGAAAAGGAAATTTATGATTATTGGGTTCGAGGGGCAGGAAATGATTAATGGTCATCACTATTCCTTCTTTAAGGGAGTGTTCCTCTTCCTTACTGGCTTCTCAAGAGAACCACAGAGGCGGGTACAGTTTCTCAGCAGATGGCAGATCAAAGGTATTTTCACAATGGAGTCTTTGAGTAAAGGGTTGGAAAGGTCTACCGGTGATCCCCAGATTCTCTGGTTCAATGTAGATGTTAGTGGCACTATTAAGATTGAAAGAGTTTCAGGGGCTGCAGGGAGGAGGGTGGCGATTGCTTGGCGCATCGGGGAGAAAATGGTTGATGTTGTGTATGGCCGGGAGCAGAGGAATACCAGAGATCACAATATCAGAGTTCTTTTACTTCTGTCCCCTTTTCCGCAACCTGAGTTGTTTTCAGGTGATCGCGGCTCCAATAGGCAGAATCTGGTTTTGCCTATTCGGGAGCAATCACATTCGCTGAGCTCCACGTGGCAGTGGGGTCAGGAGGAAAACTGCCCTTATCGTGAGTTATCCTCCATGAATGTTAGCCAGTCTGATATTAATATCCACCGTTGGATGGATCTTTGTGACTCAATGGTTCAGATCAATCGCACAAGTTGGCGGTCTCGAGTGGTACAGGCTAGCAGCTCATCAGTATGATTTGGACAGCAGCCCATGGTTTATAAGAAAAGGTTTATGGATCGAGATTATTTAGGTTGGTCAGGGGTGGACGGAAATGTCTTACACAAGAGGTCGTACAAATGTTTAAGAACTCGGGCATTTGTACCATCTTTTCGTGTCGACCACTCTGTTTTTTTTAGTTGCCAAGCCCAAACTCATTAATTTTTCTTTTTTGAGAAAGGTATAGTTTGATGGTAGGGTGTAAGGAAAATTTTTTCTTTAGTTTTTTCCCACAGTCTTCGACCCTGAAAGTTTAGTTGTATTCTATGTACTTTATTTTTAATTAATGAATTGGAAGGTCCGACTCTTGCACTAGAAAAAAAGATAAATATATGGCATCCATGCTAAAGAGGGCTCTGGTTTACCAAAATAGGTACAAGGGTTTATACTTAGGGTCATCAAAAACCATAGTTTGAGCTAGTCTTGATCATGCTCATTGTTATCATAATTACAAGATGGGGTTGTGAAGCCATGAAAACTAAAAATACATCAAAACAAAGTTATAGAAACTGTTGAGCTTACTACTAGTGGCCTTTCACCACATGGATGCCATTCCATTAACTAGATGGAGCAGGATGCATAGGGTTGTCACGGGGTGGTTATGCTCTTTCAGGAATTAATGTCACCTCCATTTGTACATCCTCTTGTCCATGATCCAATACAACAATTTTTTCCATGATCCGATACAACAATTATGGTTCCTCAATTCGAAGGAGGAGCTCATCTCTACTCTCGTTACATCAAACAAGACTTTTCCCTACAAATTCTTGATGTTCCAATAAAAATCAACCATATGCAAGCACTAATTTCGACAAGATTTTGGGTTGCCTAGATCTGGCACCTAATTCTTGACTTCTGCCATGATCTCAGAATCTAACATTTCATTTCTCTCGGCAATCCAAATTTTGCTCAATGTTAGATTTATCCTCTTGTGCCACCAAGGGGACGCATTCCCTGTAGCGAGATTCCAAGGTTTGGAATTAGGCCCGAACTCAAGAATTGCTTGTTAGGCCATGACCCTTGCCACTCGTTTTCAAGTGTTCCCTCTCTCTAGGCATTAACGATGATTGATGAGAGAAACATATGAATCTAAGAAAGAAGTTGTGTGGAATTTGAGAGGCAGACAACATGAGGGACTGAGAGTGAGAGAGGGAAAGCTACTGGGAGAGTTGTGGATAGGAGAGAAGTGAACAAAGAGAGGTCCCATTAATAAGAGAGGCTATCAGACCAACCAACTAAAGATCCCAAGTGTGAGAAGCCAAAACAAAACTGAAAGACAAGAAAAAAATGGTGTAAGCAATGTACTTGAGCAAAGTCAAGTGGGGAGAGTGAGGAGTGCTTATGACTTGGAAAGCACACTCCACTGAGATCTCAACCACAAAAAGGAGTGGAAGAGGAAAACTAGAAATTGACTCACATAAATTTCAAAGATAAAGGGACTAGGCCGAGAGGGCCTAGTCCTTTTGAATTTTTAGAAATCAAAACATTCCCTACAAGGATTTTTCCTCATAATACCATGAAAATGCTAGATTGAATGATATATATTTTTCTTGCAAGAGGAAAATTAATAAATAAGTTCTGAATATTTTGTATGTCAAGTTGGAAACTTCATCGAATTTACTGGAAAACTCCATTCCCATTTTCACAAAGTGAATGCTCTAAATTTATTGACAGCTCATGTGCTAGGAGATTGAATGTGGCATCAATGTGTTAGCTAGATGCATTGTTGTCCCTCTCGCAGGAAGCCACTAAATTTAATGTCATTTCCAATTTTCCCTCGATCTACCCCTTGGCACATGGGACTTCCTTAAATATGCAGGATATTAAAATGACATATTTTGTTGAATAAGAGTGTGAAATTTGCTTAACCAAAAGCACATATAAAGAGGAAAGGAAAGTAGCAGAGGAAATGAAAGAGAGATGGAAATATAATTGTTAACATAGTCCACTCAAAATGTGGGTTACGTCTTCGGGTTTACTTTCAATAGGAGTGGCCTTCTTTATTCAATGAAAAAATCCCAAAAAATCACAATAAGGAAGCCTCAATTTATTACAATTGAATCCCTCATATGTTACAACAATAATTGTTTCACAATACAAGTCAAGTTCCCCTCTTGGCTTGCTCTAAAAATTGAGCTAAAACAACCTTTAAACAATATTACAATGCTTAATACAAAGTTTAAAATACTTATAATCGAATTCTATGCACATCATTTACTTGTGGCATGTTGGTTGTACACTAGTTAAATAAAATATTGATGTTGTGGCAAGTCGTTGGTTTGAATACTATGAACGGGTATTTTCGAGACTAAAAATTACATGGCATAGTAAAATAAATCTTGTTGCTATCCATATTTCAAGATTGGTATTTGTGATGCATTGATTGTCTGGTTGGTGGTTTAGATTACTAGCGGGGAGGTCGTCAAGTCAAGCCTATGAACCTTATCCTTTGGAAACCTATTACAACTAATCCTTATTAATAGAAAGTTCGACAATGGTTACAAAGTGGAGGCCTATGTTTTGTTGATAAACTCGTCAAATAGTTGGCGATAGGTGGGGGGTTTGGTCCCTGTAAATCCCAATTTTAACCCAACATTACAATGGTTGAAATTTTAATAGATGTGTCATTGTTGTATAGTTAAGATCCATTGTTTGGCACACCACTTCTTCCGAGGTATTGGGTTCGATTCCCTTTCCATTGGAATTATTTTGGAACTTTCTAGAACATTGAGGCTTTCCACATGGAAATTTCTAATTGGTCCACGCTGTTGTCATGCCAACCTAATACTAAGTCACCTCCATGTCATTCTGACTCACGGGTGAATGCATGAAGATGGGATACACTTTTGGGACAAATGTGGTGATGAAATTTCAAGTTTTCCATATTTTATGGAATTGAAGACCTCAAAATTCTTATAAGCATTTTGAATTTGATTAAGAGTAAAAAGGCAAATTATGGAGAATTATGTTGTTTTTCTTATGATATTTTTTGCAAAAAATCTTAGTGTCGTATGATCTGTCAATTTTCCATTAAATGAAACATTTGTCCTTGCAAATTTTCACACATCTTGAGAGGTATGTGTGCGTTCACATAGCATAACTTAGTCTAAAATGTGTAATTTTTAAAATATATATGTGTGTGTGTGTGTGTGTGTGTGTGTGTGAGCATGATCTACACTGAGAGAGATAAGCTTTTCATATTAAAAAATATTTCTAATATTTTATTATTTTTCGAAGTTGGCGAGGTAATATTTCAATTGCATTTAGCAAACACGTTTTCACGTAAAAAAAAATCAACTATTTAAATAAATTGAAAACCAAGACTACCCTTTTGAAGAGGAATCGTAAATGAAGACAGTTATATTTTTTTGAAATTTTTTCGTTGTGCATATCTTATGATATTGACTTTTTATTCAACCTCTTTAAAATTGTTCAAAAAAATTTCAAACATTATGTTTAAAAGAAATTAGATGAAAAATATCATTTGAATTTGAAAAAGTCAAACTCATACGCCATTGGCTAGAGGTTTCTTTCACGAGTCAACCATGATCAACTCCACCCCCTAAGGAAAAAAAATTCTCTAAGTCCACTAGGGTACAAAATGGTGTTGCAGGAAATTCTATAGAAGGGGTGTTGAAATTGTCGATTTTAGAACTTTAGAGGTTCGATCAATCTCTTAAAGTGCTTGATTAGGCATTTAAATTTCAAATTCAAATAGCTCGATCGAGGGTTTCGTAAACCCTCGATCAAGCCATTTACATGGTTAACAGTGGCTCGATCGAGATTTTATGCTCGAACGAGCCTCTATAAAAAAACTGCAAATCCAATAATTTAGATTTTATAATCAATAAAGATCTAAAATTAAGTTTTTACCACATTTTAAAATTCCAAATTTTATTATAATTTTTGCTATGATGTCATGTAGAAACCTTATTAAATTTAATATTAATATTAAAAGTATTATTATTATTATATTATTAAATCTGATATTAATATTAATATATTTTATTGTTATATTAATTTATTAATTTGATTAATATAATATTATTACTTAATATAATATAAAAATTTGTTATATTATCATATATACTAGCACAACCACATTAATAAATGTGGTTGGTATGCGTCGTAGGCATTAGCAAAAGATTCATTAACACAAAAAGAGTCATACAAGATGACTCAATATGTTAATTTTATTTAACCTATTTTAAAAAAAAAACTAAAATAATAAAAACTAAAATATTTTTAAAATCCTGAAGTAATCATTACCTAAAGCTACCTAAAGAAATAAAACTTAAACAATTTCAATTGGAAGACATGAAGTGCTCTATGTATCTCTGATGGAGGTAGCTGAGACACTAATATTTTAGATAATTTTAGATAATATTTCCATGAAAAATTATCATTTTCCCTTCAAGTGAATGAGAAACACACATTTCAAAATCTTGCATTTTAAATACGTATTAAAAAAAAAAATGAATTGTTGTACGACATCAAAATAAAATAAAAAAATTTATTTAAACATAATATTGTACTTGTCAAAGTATTTTAAATTATTTAAATATAGAGGAGAGAGGCTGGGAGAGAATGGTAAGAGAGGGAGGAGGGGGGACACAAAGATGGAGAGAGGGAGAGGAGGAGAGAGTATTTGAGAAAGAGAGGGAGCTCAAGAGATGGAGTTGGAGGAAACGATAGGGAAGGAAGAAGTTCAAGACATATAGAGAGAGAGAGAGGGAGTTACAAGGGAGAGATGGAGAGAGTGTGTATGTTTGAGGGTGAGATATAAAGACAAAGGAGGAGAGATGGAGAGAAGGGGGAGAGAGAATGAGAGAGGGAAGGATATGGTCAACAGAGTTGCAGTACAAATCTTGAGAGAGAGAGAGAGAGAGAGTCGCGAGGGAGAGAGACAAAGGGAGGTGGGATAGAAAGGAACAGAGAGAGGACTTTAGAGGTAGGGAAAGAGAGAGATGGAGTTGGAGGAGGAGAGAGAAGGAGGTAAGAAGAAAGTCATATACAGAGAGAGAGGGAGCGACAAGGGAGATGTAGAGAGAGGGAGAGAGAAGAGTAGGAGGGAAGAGAGATAGAAGGTGATACAAAGGGAGAGAAGGGGAAGAGAGAGGGAAAGGGAGAGGGAGGGAGATATAGATAGATATGTAGAAACAATTTGTATGTTTACGGGGTGATATAGAGAGATGAAGAGGAGAGACAGAGGGAGATAGAGATATAGATGGATGGTATAGAGAGGGAAGTGGATAGATATAGAGGGAGGGAGGGAGAGATATATAGATATGAAGAGAGACAATGTGTTTATGTATGAGGGAGTGAGATAGAGAGACAAAGAAGGAGAGATGGAGGGAGATATTGATATAGATGGAGGGGGGAGAGAAAGGGAAAAAAATTGCTTGCACGATATGCATTGATTTCAGTGTACATATTCTTATTTCTAATCCTATTTGATTTCTTGTATTAGAAGCATTGATTTCTATGTAAATTTTGTTTCCTAATTCTATTTCATTGCTTTCAATAGGTTCAATAATTTCATTAAATATTTTAATTTATAATCTTTTTTATTGAGCTTGCATGAGATGCATTGATTTCAGTGTAGATGTTGATTTATAATTCTATTTGATTACTAGCACTAGATGCTTTGATTTTAGTGTAGATGTTGATTTCTAATCCTATTTGATTTCTTCCAACATTAGATGCATTGATTTCAGTATAGATCTTAATTTCTCATTATATTTTATTGCTTGCATTAGATGCCTTGATTTTAGTGAAAATGTTGATTTATGATTTGATGTAACTAGATGTATGGTGTAAACTAATTTCAAGGTAGTTGAACATTGTTCATTGATTTCCGTGTAAGCACACAAAAATTATTGACGACGTGCATTATGATTAAGCTTTTATAGATAACCTCAAACAAAATAAAATCAAATAAAACTTGTATATGTAACTTTTACGTCTCCATAATCTTTTAAAATTGAATATAACTTATTGAAATCATATTTGAGTTTTTAAAAATTGAATAAAATGTATTTCAATCATAAGGAATTGATTGAAATACTTAAAAAAGTTGTCCATGCAATGGTATATGGGTGGGTCACAAATATATATATATATATCTATATATATATATATATATAATATATATATATATATATATATATATATATATATATATATATATTATTATATGGATTAATTTATAATTCAAATAATTAATTTTTAAAATTGAATTGTAATAACATACATATTGATTGCACTAAAAGTTACTTTCTACAAGACAATATGAAGCATGATTGTAATTCTTTCCATGATCAATATGAAATTGATACATGATATATTTTAGTTCATTTTAAGTATCAAAGTGACTTGCATCATAACTTAAGGTTGTACCTATTTTCTTAGTCTATAAAACTAGAAATCAAAATAGTTATATTTTACTAATAAAAGTTATAGTATGTAAAAAAATATTAAATTAGCGAAATAATTTTAATAAATCCATAAACTTCAAAAATTAATGAGCATCCATAAACAAGATTGATACAAATCCATAAACCGAAATAGTGAATACATGTATCAATAAACTATCCATATGAAAATATATACAAATTACAAATATCACATGAACATCCATAAATTGGAATAATAAGTACATCAAGTAAAATAATGTTCATATAAATCCATAAACTATCCATGTATGAAAATATACAAAGTTTGTATCACATGTGAATGTTCCCTATGAAATGAGCTTGAAAATATGCAAACTATCCACTTTAAGTACCACTAGAACTCCTATGTGAGTTTCGTCGTACAATGTAAGTGTCCATAAGCTAGTATTGCAATATAACACATTCAAATTCAAACTAATTAGACCATTATTTGTACAAAATAAACAACATGGAAATAAATGATTTTGAACCAAACTTTTAATTACATGTACATGAATCTACTAACCTCATTCGATTCCAAATGTAACTCAGATAGGATGGGGGTCTAAAGAATCTGGGTTTGGTCCTTCCTGGCTTGTGGCTCAATGATTAGGGCCTACATCGATGGACCCACATCATCAGTTCCTTTAAACCCAACATCCTACTCAATTTTCCACATAACAACGAAATCAACAACACTTTTCATATGGGATTATGTACACAATGACAAGGAAAAATTATAATTGGTATACATATTAATTAGCATATATATGTGTAACTTAAAATAAGAAAATGTTGAAATCTTAGGAATAAAAAAGTTTACCTCAACTGGTGGTCCATGTGGTTGTACATAGTGAATCTCCTCCAAATGAGTGTTATGAGGTGGAGGTGGAGGTGGAGGAGAATCCATGGAAACATGCACTGGTGGAGGATGGTCTGGCTAATCAACTGCTCCCTCAGATGACCTCATAAGCTCATCCATGTAGCTGGGTTGTGTCTACATATTATCATGAACTTTTTAATATAAATGAAACCTAATACAAAATAGAAATTAATATAAATAATTATGCATAATTTGACATTAAGCGTCAAAATTTTCATATAGATATGTACCTAGTCTGTGTCAAATGGGTCATGCACCCTTCAAGTCTCATGAATGACTTCACGATACATACATGCATATGTCAAAATTTGGTCAACAGGTAAACTCATAAGAAATGCGTCATCATATAAGGGCACTAATGAGTCATGAGGCAATGGTATTAGTATCCTAATCTCTGCATCCAATGCAACATGCACACTGGCCAATGATGTCTACATGTTTTCTGCAATAGTCTCCCTAGTCTCACCACCGAGTTGAGTTAACTCCTCTAGCTTTGTCGGTAATACCAATCTCTGAGACGGAAGTGGCAAGAATATTGGAGGTGGTGGTACATGCTTAGGGTCCCTACAAGCCCCCTCGCACTCATAGGTATGTCCCAAGTTGGGTCCATAATAATGATATCTAGTATCAGTGTAATCTAGCCTCATATGTAACACGAACTTTGCATATAAATGCTTGGAAAAAATAATGGCAACCTAGCCAAACTCCAATGAATCTCTCATACACAAAAGGGGTTGCATCAACATTCCTAAAATATTTCAGTGGAATCTTATCTCTATGTCTAGCAGGGTGATCCAGAGGGATGTCAAACAACTCCCCACAAACATCAATTGTTGAAAATGCAACAAGAAATTCTCAATTGGATTTTTTCTTGATTAAATTGAGAAAACTCAAATTTCTATATGAGCAGACAACTTGGATGCAGTTAATTCAGGTGAGATGGCTCTTATGACTAAGTTATCTTAGTAAATTCAAATTGGAGGAGCTAGAGTTTAGTTAAGCACGCATGATTGCTAGTTTGTCGTAATCAAGGTCAATTATTTCAAGTTGTTTTTAGTTAAAGTAGATCTAACTATTAGAGGAACTAGTGGAAGGTCACTTGTGCAGTGGGACTTCGGTCAAACTCAGTGATAATCGAGTTTACTTATTAATTAGCCCAAAATAGCTAGTGCATGCAGAGAAATTGAGTTCCCTAGTTGTGCTGAAGATTCCAAGGTAGTGTAACATCACTTGTAGACTAGTCTTAAGTGTACAGGTGTTGCATGCAGTCAGATGATAAAACTTGGGATTTGTGAAACCAATTTGAGGAATTTCCTAAATAATAGAGCCCTAATTTCTCAAGGAATTATGCAAGGAAATAAGGGCTCAAGAAAAGGCATAAATTGGCTAAGTCTAGGTTAGAGCCTCTTAGTGAGAAGAGAGATAAGTCACTCACTTTTAGGTTGTGCTCACTTGAGCAAAGCAAATGTAATGCATCTTATTCATTAGATTAATGCAACCAAACAAAAGGGTTTTTAGCATATTGCTTTCCCCTATAAAAAAATGTGTGCATGTGTGTTATTTCTCATTACATGTTTGTGATTGATGTTCTGAATTGTGAATTGAATTCTGCAAAGTAGTAGAGTAGGTTTATGTCTTGTGATTTTGATTAAAACTTCATGAGAATTTGCAAATATACATCATAATCTCTACGTAAATGTTCCTAGTTTCCTCTTTCACCACCTTCCAAGTATTTAGACCTCTAACCTCATGCCTCCTAATCATTTGTATGGATTGTAGGAGGTGGCTCTATGGGCTCGACCTATAGTATGTTTTGATCAACCTATTGATGTTATCCAGCATCAAAGAAAAACTATGATGAGTCAGTGAATTGGTAGGGATGTTACATATCTCTTGTGTGATCCATGTATGATGGATCATAACATCCTCCAATGTGATATGAGTTGTAGCATCATCCCATGAAGGGATCGATGTTGTGCTCTAATCCTCAGCTTTTGCCTGCTAATGGCCTATAAATCATAAACATAATATAACATATATAATTAACAAACTATAAACATAGTAACATATAGATTAAATTCAAACACATCAATTGAAGACAATTTAAAAATTAAAGAGAATTTCAAAACTAAACTCATAAAGTTTAAGGACGATTTAAAAATGCAGGAGGTGTACCTGAAATAGGTGAGCAAGGTCCACTAGAGGTAGCATGATCATCAACCAAGACATAAACATTGCCTTTGAAATTCCGACTGGTTTCGGAGGCAAGAACCATGAGTGGAACATGCACTCTGGGTGGGCTATGTGCTCTATCACGAGCTCAACCACGTATAATAGATCCCATCACACTGTGATGGCTTGTAGTTGTGGCACATATATGGGATGCCTCTACATATTACATATAATACATATAAACTAACCCAGGAATTTTTTTTTGACTAAAGTATTACATATAATACAAAACTATTATGGCACAATCAATTCGAGGAAAATTCCTAAAAGAAGTCCCTTATATTTTGATATGCAACAATCGGGATAAAATTGGAATGATGGAGGCTGCTAAGGGGATTAGGGTTTTAGAAGCTCCGTTCTGCACCGACGCTGGCCCAAACGTCTTGCTCTGCTGTAGATCGGACTGTTTCGTGTCGACTGGTCTCTCAGGCTTTGAAGTTCCCCTCTGGGCCTGTGCGGGAATTTCTGTTGGGAAGGATTTACAGGTTCTGAACCACAGAGATCTGAACCCGGAGCATCTCCCCTCCTTCTGGGCGCAAGTTCGTTTTGATGCGGTTTCTGCAATAGCTCTGCTCAAGACTGGCAGTTTTGCCCATGGCTATGGAAAACCGAGATGTACAATGGCAACCAGACCCTTTATGGACTTGCTGTGGTGTCGATTCACAGATCTAGGGCCGATTCTGAACGGCATGGTTGAAGACAGAGAACCGGGGGGAGTATGGACTTGTCTTTTTGGTATTTTGAAGTCTCCTCTGGTCGAAGACAGAGCACCGGGGGGGCGTTCGGCCTCGTCCCTTTGGTGTTTTGAGTTTCCTCTGGTTTTTTTAATGCAGATTTGGGCCCCAGCAGGGATATCCCTCGAATCCACAGTCGGAGGAAAGGAAGGGGGGCTGCATGGTTCAGATTCGCTCTCCCCTGTCCTCAAAGCCCGCAGACCTGGGTCGGATCCAACCGATCTGACCAAAAAACAAATGATGAGTCTACGTAAAGGTTCAGATCCTCTGCCTTCCACCGATCCAACAAGGGGCGGCATCAAACGGTTGAAAGGGCAATCATCGTCTAGAGGGACAGAACCAGACGGTCCAGAAGCGATTCAAATTTTCATAAGAACCCTGTCAGGGAATACAATCTGCATGCAAATAAAAACAGGGTTGCCGATAAAAAATATAAAGGATGAAATTCAAAAGTTATCAGGCATATCAGCAATTCAGCTGAGTCTGATTTATGCAGGACACACCCTACAGGAAGAATCTACAGCGCAGCATTATGGAATCGTGAGAGATTCAACAATTTTTCTGAGTACAAGACTGAGAGGAGGAAGCTTTGGATCTAGCTCAAAGGGCACAGGTTCATTCAAGGACGCTGTCAAAGGAAAATGGGAAGCCAGTAACAAGACAGTGCCACCACAAGATCTGCCTGGTCCTTATATAGTGGAGCAGAGTAAGAAGAACCCAGTTTTGACAATCGATCTGCCGGAGGTAAACAATTTTCATGATGATCTCTCTTCTTTGGCAGTCATTTATAGATTTAATGGCTTTTGGCCAAAAGCTGATGCTTTACGGCACTGGATCCAGTCCACATGGACACCAAACTGTGACATCCTTTTATGCACAAAGGGTTTTTTTATTGTAAACTTTGACACAGTGGAGGAAAAAGACCATGCCCTCCATGAGGGGCCATGGTTCTGGGGCAACGCAGGGCTATTTACAGCCCCTTGGTTTCCGGGTTTTGACCCTTCCTCTATGGTGGTCTCCAAAATGCCGGTCTGGGTAAGGTTGCATAATCTCCCGCTTCACTTTTGGTTTCCCAATGTATTTGAAGCAATGGGGAATGCAATAGGCAGATACATCAAGCAAGACATTGAAAGAATTGCTAGAGGCATTCACACTTTTGCCAGAATTTGTGTTGAAGTTGATCTCAGTCAAGGGCTTCCAGACAGCATCATCTTCATCCATAACAAATCCCAGTGGAAACAACCACTAGATTACGAAAACACGACCTTCAGATGTAGAGGATGTCAACAGACAGGTCATCTCCGTAGCAACTGTCCACAAGCCAAAAAGGAAAACAGAAGGAACAAGAAACAAGAAAAAAAACATGGAGGATGGCAGAATATAGTGAACCCCGAAGAAGAAACAGAAGACGAGGAGGAAGACATTCCTCCACCTGCAAATGACGAGGGACCTATCGGAGGCGAAGCCGAGGCATCCTCCCCCTTAGCACCAACAAAGGCTCCACAGTAGGTAGAGATGACAAGCGCGGATCCAAGCATGGGAGGCATCAAACGGCCCCATCTCTCCGACACCTCAGACTCAGACAAAGAAAAAGGCCCACAAAAGGCAGAAACGAGTATAGTCATTGCTTCGATCGAGCCCACTCAAGGAGAGTGGCGCAAGGTTGAAAAGAAAAAGTGGAGAAAAACTTGAAGCGTGAGTTTTTACTCACTGCCGGAATTCAGTTTTTCGCCCTTTCTTTCTCTTCTCTCTTCTTTTCCCTTATTCTTTGTGCACGTTAATCTTCTAACGTTGCGAGGGGTGCGAAAGCACTCGAGCCCATGTGGCAGCTTACGGAATGCTTCAATGCATCTGCTTGTGTAACTTTTCTTTAATTCTTTTAATAAAAAGTTACCGCTTTTTTCCTTGGAAAAAAAAAATGCAAAACTATTACATAATATACATATAAACTAATACAAGAAAAAAATGACGACATAAAAAGAATGTAGAAAAAAAAACCATTTATAAACTCAAGTAGAATAATATAGCCTAAAGTCTTAAAATTTAGAGTTCATTTTTTTTATAATTTATCAACCAAAGTATTCAGTTCCATGTAAACAAAATCGAAAGAAATGATCAAATCTACCCTCACACTTTTTCTCATTTCTAAATAATGCATTTTATTCATAGCACATAAATATGTAAATATATATGTAAAAATTTAAAATTTCATGCCAATCAAATACTCCAATAGAATTTAAGCTCTTAATGTTTTAATTTGACACATGACATGTACTAGGTGCAAGCACATGAAGACATTGTCCATGTACAACACACTACATAATGAAACAATATGGTACAAATTAAAAAAGAGTATAAATGATGGATTAAATGTACCTACCAATGATGCATTTTTTAAACATGAAATTACATAGGGGATGGACACCATTACTTGTGCGCCCTCCCTTCCACATTGGCAGTCGACATGGACTCCACATAGTCAACCGTACGACACCTGTCCTTTGTACACTACCACTTGTCACAGTTAGTGGGAGTTATAAAGTTTTGCATTAAACAAGGGTCTAGGGTTTCTGTTGGCATTATGATACAAGTGTTGTCCTTGATGGAAACTCACCACAGGTTAGTTCATTTTTTATGGAAGGCAACCCATAGTGTAACAGGTCCATTAAGATGTAACAGGGCATTGGTACAGAAGAACATGAAGATGGAACTAAAGTCTACTAATCAGAATGAAGAAGTTGAAGGTAAAGGATGGTGAAAAATAGTTTAAGATGTATACATAGTTCCACTTAGTCAAAATAGTGTATACACGCTGGTCCACAGAACAAAAAGAGCGTATACGTATACACACACTTTCACAAGAAGAAAAGAGTGTATATGTTGGAAAATAAAGGAAATTCAAGAGGAGACAGTACCAGGGGTCAATGCCATGGTATTAGTCCACAATATTGAGCAGAGTAACGAATATTTGATCCCGTCCAAGAATACCATGGGTCCTAAGTGGTTTTGGTTCGAGGTATTGAGAAAGGCCTAAAACTATATAAGGAGGAGAAGATCATAAGGCCAGGGTGTGCAAGTGAAACGATTTCTAAGGAATACTTCTATCTGAACTATATTTTATGTTGCATGGGCTATGTTTGTGATTTGATCTAAAATATTCTATGCACCTTGAATTCAATGTTGGATCAGGATCATGAGACCTGAAATGACTCATCATTAAATGATTTGACATTGGTTGGGCCAGATCTGATTGTGTACACCTGTTTTATTCTTTAAATGTCATGATTTCGGTTTGTCTAAAGTCCGGAATAACAATGAAGTTATGAGTTAATATTTGCAGATCTATATGCTGGTTCATCTCGGTAAAAGCGCGTGTACACACAGGTTCTACTCTTCCAAGTAGTGTATACAAAGGAAAAGCCTTTTCTTCAGATCTGACTGATCTATCTAATCAGTTCTGTTGTTTTACTGTTTTTTGTTAATGAAGTCTTCTTAGATCTGAATGTAAAACTGAATGCATAAGGAGTTTGGTATCTGATTTATTGTTTGTATAAGTGAGAAGAGTGATATATGCTACTGCCTATGTTAAGCTTTGTAAATTGACAGTAGATGTCCAGTATACTGTTGGTTGGTACAGACTTGATTTAGAAGGTTTATGTTTCAGTAGTTTTGAAGGTATATGCCGTTTTGGTTAAAGGAAGTAGCGTATACATGCCGGTTGGGTTCAGTAAAGTAGCGTATACATTCTGATGCATGATTTTTGAGGTTGCAACTGGTTCTGAATGATGATGTAGGTTTTTGGGTTCAACACAGTGTTCTGGTGATAGTGATTTGACTGTTTAGATTAACTGATTATTGATTGATGCAGTTTGAAAGTTCTGATGGGTCTAGTATGAAAATTTGATGAAACGAGGACTTCATGTGTATTATTGTGTGCCAGGGTCATCTAGTCTACAAACTTATGAAACATTGTCCCTAGAATAAGATAGAAGGTTGCAGCCTTCTATAGGCCAGCGCCTACGTACTAGTAAACACATTAGCTAGTACAAGAGCTAGGGGGTTGCAACTCCCTTCCAGCAGATGCTAGAAAATGAGAGAAGGTTGTAGCCTTCTGTAGGTGGGTTCCTACGTACTGGTATGAGTTTGCACTAGTACAAGATTGTAAATAGATTTTATTATTATTAAAAGAAGACAGAGACGACAGCAGTAGGTGGTTTTCTCCTGCATTAGGTTTCCATCTTGAATATTGGTGTTCATGTGTGTTGCTTATGTGTAATTGTTTATTATGGTTTTACTGCACTATTTAACAAGTTACTGATGCATTGATTAAAGATCAACAAATGATAAACTGATTAAATCATAAGTTCTCTGGGTATACGTTGGTTTCTCTAATAACAGTAGCGTGTACACACTAGTTCACTTCACAGAAGTAGCGTATATAAATATGTTTGGGAAATGGAAAATTATTGAACTGATAATACTAATTCACCCCCCCTCTTAGTGTTATTTCCAACAATTGGTATCAGAGCAGGTCCTTGAGAAGAAGCTGGATTGCTTGAAGGAAGATCTTTCAAGATGAATAATCACAAAGGAATGGGATCTATCAAACCACCAATCTTCAATGGGAGCAACTTGGTATATCAGAAAATAAGAACCAGAGCCTATATTCAAATGCTTGGAGCTAATGTTTGGGAAATTGTGGAAGGAGGATATCAATTTCCAGTAGCAATACCTACAGACTTTGTGGGTAAGAAGTTATACGAAACCAATGCTAAAGCTGTCAATACATTATTGGGAAGTTTGTCAGAATCAGAATTTGTCAAATTCATGTAGCTCAAGACAACCAAAGAGATATGGGACAAAATCATTCAGAGCTATGAAGGAGACTCTTAGGTAAAACGTGCTAAGATTCAAACTCTTAGAATTCAGTATAAAAATCTTAAGATGCATAGTGATGAGAGTGTAGCTAGTTACTTTTTACGTATAGATGAGATTGTTAACTATATGAAGAATCTGGGTGAAAAGATAAAAGAAGCTACTTTAGTCGAGAAAATTTTGAGATATTTGTCTTCTAAATTTGAGTCAAAAGTGTTTGCCATGTAATAAAAACAGGATCTTCAAACTATTACTGTGACTCAACTCCATGGAATCCTAACTGCCTTTGAAATGAGGAAAGGAGGTCCATCAAATATGAGAGAAGCCACTTTTAAAGCTTCAGTAAAGGGAAAAGAAAAGGAAGAGCACAATGAACCAGGATACATTTCAGAAGAAGAAGATGAGGTAAAATTTGTCAAGAAGCTTGAAAGGGGTTCCAGAAGATTCAGAGGTAAGTTACCATTAAAATGCTTTGCTTGTGGTAGAGTTGGTCATTATGCTGCCAAATGTCCTCATAAAGATAAATATGAAAAGGGAAAGGAATATGCAAAAGGCAATAGAAAACAGGTTGTCAATAAAAGGAGTTACTATATGCGTGAAGATAGTGATGGTTTATCCAATAGTGATGAAGATGAAACTGAACAATATTATAGACTACTCATGGCTTATGAAAATGATGATTTTCTGGATGCCTTAGAAGAGGAAGACTTTCTTGAAGAAATCACAAAACTCAAAATCTGCTTAAGAGAAAAGAATATGATCATACATACGTTGACAAACCGACTCACTGAAAGAGAAAAACAAAATGAAAATATAGAATGTGAAATTGTTGGCCTAAGAAAAGAACATGAGAAGAAAAAATCTCTTAATCTTAGATTTGCTAAAGGATCTGAAACTTTAAATGAAATCATCAAAGTTCAGCATTCTCCTTTGATAAAGACAGGTGTTGGATATAATGAAGAATCATCTCAATCACAGAAGACATCAGCCTCCACCAAAAGCTATCTTGATGTAGCAAAGACCAGTGAACAATATGTTAATCGTCAGCAAAGGCCTAAAATTACTCATCAGGTAAATCATACTCAATTTACTCCAAGGGTGAATATAAGTAGAAGCTTCAACCAATTGGTAAACAATGCCAAAAGATTCTATGATCGCAGAAATTTATTCAATGGACAATGTTTTTCATGTCATAAATTTGGGCATAAGGCGTCTCAATGTGTTGCTGACAAAACCATCATGACTAGAGAAGCACGAAATCAAGGGAGTGTAACAGGAATCAAGAAAAGTTCCTATTATAACTTTTCTCCTCTTGAAAATGAAATAGAATGTTTGATTTGTAACAACTTTGGTCATGAAGAATCTGAATGCAGGAGCAAATTTCGACCAACACTTCAAAAGGAGCAAACATCATTAAATCCCAAGATATGGAGAAAGAAGGAATGACAATCAGAAATATGTGGCATAGCTCTGTATGCAGAAGGAAAATAAAATCAGTGGTACATCAACAACAGATGCTCCAAACACATGACAGGTGATAAATCCCAAGATATGGAGAAAGAAGGAATGACAATCAGAAATATGTGGCATAGCTCTGTATGCAGAAGGAAAATAAAATCAGTGGTACATCAACAACAGATGCTCCAAACACATGCCAGGGTCATCTAGTCTACAAACTTATGAAACATTGTCCCTAGAATAAGATAGAAGGTTGCAGCCTTCTATAGGCCAGCGCCTACGTACTAGTAAACACATTAGCTAGTACAAGAGCTAGGGGGTTGCAACTCCCTTCCAGCAGATGCTAGAAAATGAGAGAAGGTTGTAGCCTTCTGTAGGTGGGTTCCTACGTACTGGTATGAGTTTGCACTAGTACAAGATTGTAAATAGATTTTATTATTATTAAAAGAAGACAGAGACGACAGCAGTAGGTGGTTTTCTCCTGCATTAGGTTTCCATCTTGAATATTGGTGTTCATGTGTGTTGCTTATGTGTAATTGTTTATTATGGTTTTACTGCACTATTTAACAAGTTACTGATGCATTGATTAAAGATCAACAAATGATAAACTGATTAAATCATAAGTTCTCTGGGTATACGTTGGTTTCTCTAATAACAGTAGCGTGTACACACTAGTTCACTTCACAGAAGTAGCGTATATAAATATGTTTGGGAAATGGAAAATTATTGAACTGATAATACTAATTCACCCCCCCTCTTAGTGTTATTTCCAACAATTGGTATCAGAGCAGGTCCTTGAGAAGAAGCTGGATTGCTTGAAGGAAGATCTTTCAAGATGAATAATCACAAAGGAATGGGATCTATCAAACCACCAATCTTCAATGGGAGCAACTTGGTATATCAGAAAATAAGAACCAGAGCCTATATTCAAATGCTTGGAGCTAATGTTTGGGAAATTGTGGAAGGAGGATATCAATTTCCAGTAGCAATACCTACAGACTTTGTGGGTAAGAAGTTATACGAAACCAATGCTAAAGTTGTCAATACATTATTGGGAAGTTTGTCAGAATCAGAATTTGTCAAATTCATGTAGCTCAAGACAACCAAAGAGATATGGGACAAAATCATTCAGAGCTATGAAGGAGACTCTTAGGTAAAACGTGCTAAGATTCAAACTCTTAGAATTCAGTATAAAAATCTTAAGATGCATAGTGATGAGAGTGTAGCTAGTTACTTTTTACGTATAGATGAGATTGTTAACTATATGAAGAATCTGGGTGAAAAGATAAAAGAAGCTACTTTAGTCGAGAAAATTTTGAGATATTTGTCTTCTAAATTTGAGTCAAAAGTGTTTGCCATGTAATAAAAACAGGATCTTCAAACTATTACTGTGACTCAACTCCATGGAATCCTAACTGCCTTTGAAATGAGGAAAGGAGGTCCATCAAATATGAGAGAAGCCACTTTTAAAGCTTCAGTAAAGGGAAAAGAAAAGGAAGAGCACAATGAACCAGGATACATTTCAGAAGAAGAAGATGAGGTAAAATTTGTCAAGAAGCTTGAAAGGGGTTCCAGAAGATTCAGAGGTAAGTTACCATTAAAATGCTTTGCTTGTGGTAGAGTTGGTCATTATGCTGCCAAATGTCCTCATAAAGATAAATATGAAAAGGGAAAGGAATATGCAAAAGGCAATAGAAAACAGGTTGTCAATAAAAGGAGTTACTATATGCGTGAAGATAGTGATGGTTTATCCAATAGTGATGAAGATGAAACTGAACAATATTATAGACTACTCATGGCTTATGAAAATGATGATTTTCTGGATGCCTTAGAAGAGGAAGACTTTCTTGAAGAAATCACAAAACTCAAAATCTGCTTAAGAGAAAAGAATATGATCATACATACGTTGACAAACCGACTCACTGAAAGAGAAAAACAAAATGAAAATATAGAATGTGAAATTGTTGGCCTAAGAAAAGAACATGAGAAGAAAAAATCTCTTAATCTTAGATTTGCTAAAGGATCTGAAACTTTAAATGAAATCATCAAAGTTCAGCGTTCTCCTTTGATAAAGACAGGTGTTGGATATAATGAAGAATCATCTCAATCACAGAAGACATCAGCCTCCACCAAAAGCTATCTTGATGTAGCAAAGACCAGTGAACAATATGTTAATCGTCAGCAAAGGCCTAAAATTACTCATCAGGTAAATCATACTCAATTTACTCCAAGGGTGAATATAAGTAGAAGCTTCAACCAATTGGTAAACAATGCCAAAAGATTCTATGATCGCAGAAATTTATTCAATGGACAATGTTTTTCATGTCATAAATTTGGGCATAAGGCGTCTCAATGTGTTGCTGACAAAACCATCATGACTAGAGAAGCACGAAATCAAGGGAGTGTAACAGGAATCAAGAAAAGTTCCTATTATAACTTTTCTCCTCTTGAAAATGAAATAGAATGTTTGATTTGTAACAACTTTGGTCATGAAGAATCTGAATGCAGGAGCAAATTTCGACCAACACTTCAAAAGGAGCAAACATCATTAAATCCCAAGATATGGAGAAAGAAGGAATGACAATCAGAAATATGTGGCATAGCTCTGTATGCAGAAGGAAAATAAAATCAGTGGTACATCAACAACAGATGCTCCAAACACATGACAGGTGATAAATCCCAAGATATGGAGAAAGAAGGAATGACAATCAGAAATATGTGGCATAGCTCTGTATGCAGAAGGAAAATAAAATCAGTGGTACATCAACAACAGATGCTCCAAACACATGCCAGGGTCATCTAGTCTACAAACTTATGAAACATTGTCCCTAGAATAAGATAGAAGGTTGCAGCCTTCTATAGGCCAGCGCCTACGTACTAGTAAACACATTAGCTAGTACAAGAGCTAGGGGGTTGCAACTCCCTTCCAGCAGATGCTAGAAAATGAGAGAAGGTTGTAGCCTTCTGTAGGTGGGTTCCTACGTACTGGTATGAGTTTGCACTAGTACAAGATTGTAAATAGATTTTATTATTATTAAAAGAAGACAGAGACGACAGCAGTAGGTGGTTTTCTCCTGCATTAGGTTTCCATCTTGAATATTGGTGTTCATGTGTGTTGCTTATGTGTAATTGTTTATTATGGTTTTACTGCACTATTTAACAAGTTACTGATGCATTGATTAAAGATCAACAAATGATAAACTGATTAAATCATAAGTTCTCTGGGTATACGTTGGTTTCTCTAATAACAGTAGCGTGTACACACTAGTTCACTTCACAGAAGTAGCGTATATAAATATGTTTGGGAAATGGAAAATTATTGAACTGATAATACTAATTCACCCCCCCTCTTAGTGTTATTTCCAACAATTGGTATCAGAGCAGGTCCTTGAGAAGAAGCTGGATTGCTTGAAGGAAGATCTTTCAAGATGAATAATCACAAAGGAATGGGATCTATCAAACCACCAATCTTCAATGGGAGCAACTTGGTATATCAGAAAATAAGAACCAGAGCCTATATTCAAATGCTTGGAGCTAATGTTTGGGAAATTGTGGAAGGAGGATATCAATTTCCAGTAGCAATACCTACAGACTTTGTGGGTAAGAAGTTATACGAAACCAATGCTAAAGCTGTCAATACATTATTGGGAAGTTTGTCAGAATCAGAATTTGTCAAATTCATGTAGCTCAAGACAACCAAAGAGATATGGGACAAAATCATTCAGAGCTATGAAGGAGACTCTTAGGTAAAACGTGCTAAGATTCAAACTCTTAGAATTCAGTATAAAAATCTTAAGATGCATAGTGATGAGAGTGTAGCTAGTTACTTTTTACGTATAGATGAGATTGTTAACTATATGAAGAATCTGGGTGAAAAGATAAAAGAAGCTACTTTAGTCGAGAAAATTTTGAGATATTTGTCTTCTAAATTTGAGTCAAAAGTGTTTGCCATGTAATAAAAACAGGATCTTCAAACTATTACTGTGACTCAACTCCATGGAATCCTAACTGCCTTTGAAATGAGGAAAGGAGGTCCATCAAATATGAGAGAAGCCACTTTTAAAGCTTCAGTAAAGGGAAAAGAAAAGGAAGAGCACAATGAACCAGGATACATTTCAGAAGAAGAAGATGAGGTAAAATTTGTCAAGAAGCTTGAAAGGGGTTCCAGAAGATTCAGAGGTAAGTTACCATTAAAATGCTTTGCTTGTGGTAGAGTTGGTCATTATGCTGCCAAATGTCCTCATAAAGATAAATATGAAAAGGGAAAGGAATATGCAAAAGGCAATAGAAAACAGGTTGTCAATAAAAGGAGTTACTATATGCGTGAAGATAGTGATGGTTTATCCAATAGTGATGAAGATGAAACTGAACAATATTATAGACTACTCATGGCTTATGAAAATGATGATTTTCTGGATGCCTTAGAAGAGGAAGACTTTCTTGAAGAAATCACAAAACTCAAAATCTGCTTAAGAGAAAAGAATATGATCATACATACGTTGACAAACCGACTCACTGAAAGAGAAAAACAAAATGAAAATATAGAATGTGAAATTGTTGGCCTAAGAAAAGAACATGAGAAGAAAAAATCTCTTAATCTTAGATTTGCTAAAGGATCTGAAACTTTAAATGAAATCATCAAAGTTCAGCGTTCTCCTTTGATAAAGACAGGTGTTGGATATAATGAAGAATCATCTCAATCACAGAAGACATCAGCCTCCACCAAAAGCTATCTTGATGTAGCAAAGACCAGTGAACAATATGTTAATCGTCAGCAAAGGCCTAAAATTACTCATCAGGTAAATCATACTCAATTTACTCCAAGGGTGAATATAAGTAGAAGCTTCAACCAATTGGTAAACAATGCCAAAAGATTCTATGATCGCAGAAATTTATTCAATGGACAATGTTTTTCATGTCATAAATTTGGGCATAAGGCGTCTCAATGTGTTGCTGACAAAACCATCATGACTAGAGAAGCACGAAATCAAGGGAGTGTAACAGGAATCAAGAAAAGTTCCTATTATAACTTTTCTCCTCTTGAAAATGAAATAGAATGTTTGATTTGTAACAACTTTGGTCATGAAGAATCTGAATGCAGGAGCAAATTTCGACCAACACTTCAAAAGGAGCAAACATCATTAAATCCCAAGATATGGAGAAAGAAGGAATGGCAATCAGAAATATGTGGCATAGCTCTGTATGCAGAAGGAAAATAAAATCAGTGGTACATCAACAACAGATGCTCCAAACACATGACAGGTGATAAAGAGAAACTTCATTCATATAATGCTTTAGAAAAGGAAAAGAATGTCTCATTTGGAAATGACACTCCAACTGTCATTAAAGGTAAAGGTTCTATTTTCTTGAAAGAAAAGGTTAAAGTTGGAAATGTCATGTATGTAGATGGTTTAAAGCATAACCTGTTGAGTGTCAGTCAAATTTGTTATCAAGGAAAATAAGTTGTGTTTTGATCAAACAGATGTGTGGTTCGTGAGCTTGATACAGGAAAGGCCATGATCAAAGATACAAGAAATCCAAATAATTTATACATACTCAAAGGAGGACAACAACAATGCTATCTAAGTAAAACATATGAAAACTGGCTATGGCACAAAAGATTAGGACATCTAAACTTTTCTCAGATAATAAAAGCATGCAGGCTCAATCCAGTTCATGATATTCCAGATATCATCATCCCATAAAACACCATATGAAAACTATGTCAAGTCGGTACGAGAACCAGAGTTCACTTCAGTGAAAAAGAAGGATTAGAAAGTAAGGCTCTTGAACTCATCCATACTGATTTATGTGGTCCAATAAGGAAAAAGTCAACTTGTGGAGAATAATACTTTATTTTATTTATTGATGATTTTTCTAGGATGTGTTGGATAGGTCTACTAAAGCATAAAGATGAAGCATTTGAAAAGTTTAAAGCCTTCAAAGCTTTAGTTCAAAATGAATCGGATCGAAAAGTCAAGTGTCTCAAATCTTATTGAAGGGGAGAATTCATATCAGATGAATTCTTTGACTTTTGTGAACAACATGGAATAAAAAGGAAATTCTTTGTTGCAAGAACTCCTCAGCAAAATGGCATGGTGGAAAGAATGAATAGAACAGTTCAACAAATGGCTTAAGCTATGCTTGATGAATCTAGAACTCTTGCAACCTTCTGGGGTGAAGCTATATTTTCTTCCATGACTATTCTTAACAAAGTGAATGTTCGGGTAAATAGCAATCAAACTCCATATGAACTTTGGTACGGTAATCCTCATACTGTATAACACTTTAGAGTTTTTGGAAGATGTTTCATCAAAAGGACTAATGAAAAACTTGGTAAGTTTGAACCCAGAGCAGACGAAGGAATTCTTCTCGGTTATTCATCCAAAAGTAAAGGATACAAATGTTATAATAAAAGACTTTGGAAAATTGTTGAAAGCATTGATGTTGTAATTGATGAAGCATGTAGAAATCCGGAACAAATGAAATCAACAGAGGAAAATGACAATGAGGAAGATGGGGAATGTTTTCCCACATCAAATCAAAATGATATAGAAGAAGAAACCAATGAAGCACCAAAGGAAGACACAACAAACAGGGAAAAGACTCCATCCAGGTATGTTCAGAAGAATCATCCAGAATCTCAAATTCTAGGAGAAAAAGGGTCTGGATTATAGACAAGAAGAACTCTTACAGGGACCTCAAGTTATCTAGCATTGCTATCCTCCACAGAACCTCATAATGTAAATGAACCCTACAAACATGAATGTTGGGTCAAGGCCATGGATGAAGAACTTCATCAAATTGAAAATAATGATACTTGGGAGTTAGTTCCTAGACCTCATGATAAAAATGTTATCGGAAAAAAATGGATATTTAAGAATAAGTTGAATGAAAATGGAGAAGTTATTAGAAACAAGGAAAGACTTGTTTGCAAAGGGTATGCTCAATAAGAAGGTATATATTTTGAAGAAAATTTTGCACCTATTGCCAGAATTGAAGCCATAAGGATGTTTCTTGCTCTTTCTAGTTTTTGACAATTCAAGGTATATCAAATGGATGTAAAATCAGCCTTTCTTATTGGAGATTTAGAAGAAGAAGTTTATATTGAACAGCTAGAAGGATTCATTCTTGGAAATGATGCAAAACTCGTATGCAAGCTCAAAAAGGCTCTCTATAGTCTGAAACAGGCTCCAAGGGCTTGGTATTACGGCCCTGACAAATATCTACAACAACTAGGTTTTACAAAAGGTTTTGCAGATAGCAATTTATACACAAAGATTGAAAATGATAAACTGCAAATTATTGTTTTTTATGTTGATGATATCATTTTTCGTAGCAATGAAGAATCTATGAGTCAAAATTTTGCTTCAGTAAGCAACAAGAATTTGAAATGTCCTTAATTGGTGAACTTACTTATTTTCTTGGTCTACAAGTACAACAAACGAAAGATGGTATCTTTCTTTCAGAAACCAAATATCCCAAGCAGATCTTGAAGAAGTATGGAATGGAATATTCTAAACCAGTATGTACACCAATGGCAACATAATGTGGTCTCAGTTCTAATGATGAATCATTGGCAGTAAACCAACCAACTTACAGATCTATGATTGGAAGTGTGCTTTATCTAATAGCTATCAAACATGATATTATGCACGTAGTAGGAATTGTTGGAAGGTTCCAAGAAAATCCAAAGGAATCACATCTCTAGGCAGTCAAAAGAATTTTCAAATATCTTCAAAGAACTCAAGACTTTCGACTATGGTATCCTAAAGATACATACCTTAATCTTCATGCATATACAGATGCAGATTGGGCAAGAAATGTTGATGATAGTTTCAGCACTAGTGGAGGTGCATTTTATATGGGTTCTCGGTTAGTGTCATGGTTCAACAAGAAACAAAGTTTGATTACCTTATCTACAACTGAAGAAGAATATGTGGTTGTTGCATCTTGTTGCACACAACTACTTTGAATGATGCAAACATTGTAGGACATTCATATCATATGTAATCCACCCATCTCCATTCTATGTGATAATACAAGTGCCATCAGTATTTCGAAAAATCCTTTCATGTACTCCAAGACCAAGCACATACCCATTAAGTACCATTTTCTACTAGAACAAGTGCTTTAAAAAAAGGTTAAATTGGAGTATATTCCCTCCAAAGAACAGGTTGCTGATATATTCACTAAACCGCTTCCCAGAGAAACATTTGAATATCTCAGACAAAAGCTGGGAGTAGTTTCTGCATCATCCTGCTGTTAGATCTAGTTTTTAGAGGAAGGTTATTATACGTGGGTTTCATGAAATATACTTGCGTATACACGCAATTTTCTGTCGTTGAAGTAGTGTATATGTTTTTCTGACAGAAAAATAGTGGGTCAGACTCTGATATGGGTGCTTTGTCTGATATTAATGATTACAGTCTGACAATATGTGTTATTCATTGAGTTTTATCTAACTGACAAATATGCCTTGATGAATGACTTGTTGACAATGCACAAGTAGCACAGGTTCAGGGGGAGCATTAGCCTTCACAAAAATTCTGCATTGTTGACATCATGGTTTTTGAGTTCAGCTATGGCTTCAGATATTTATATCACTTGTTGCATAAGTCATGTAAAGATCTAGGGTCTGATATGACTTCCTCTGTGATAGTCTATGTTTGAATAAGTCCTGTTAGACATATGGTGTAATTTGTACCCCCACTTTGCATGGGATGGATGACGTAATAATTGATGTATTTCTGTCATATATAAAGAATTGGTATATCCCCACTTGGATGGTTGGATGAGTCAAATATGGTGTATCCCCACTTGGTTGGGTGATTGATATATGTATGAGTCATTGGTCTTAGGAAAGTCATACTCACTTAGTTGAGTTATAGAGTCATGTTATTCTTTTGAAACATATCTCTGGAGACTCGGAATGTACTAAGGGGGAGCATGGACAACATAATGTTTATCAAAGGGGGAGAATAGTTTGGTCCACCCTTTGCCCTTAATGTCAAAGGGGGAGAGTATTTTGGTATTTCTTGTTATCTCTAACAGTTTCTATAACTTGCAGTAATCAACACTAGCATGGTTTCCATCAAGTCCAAAGGAGATTTTTGGCATTATGATACAAGTGTTTTCCTTGATGGCAACTCACTCACAGGTCAGTTCAGTTTTGATGAAAGGCAACCCACAGTGTAACGGGTCTATTTGGATGTAACATGGCATTGGTATAGAAGAATGGGAAGATGGAACTAAAGTCTACTAATCAGAATGAAGAAGTTGAATGTAAAGGATGGTGAAAAGCAATTTAAGATGTATATGCAGGTCCACTTAGTCAAAACAACGTATACACGCTGGTTCACAGAACAAAAAGAGCGTATATGTATACATGCACTTTCACAAGAGGTGTTAGAGTCGGTCTGGTCAGTCCTCCATCAGAGATCAAAACTCTTCATGCATTTCATGTTTAGGTGTCTTGCTCCATTCACCCAGCTACATTCCACTAGGGGCATGCCATAATCTGACGGAAAAGGTCATGCTAGTCACTTCCCCTCATGTCTGGCTCCTACTGGCTCAGGTCTTTTATCAATAGTCATCAAAGTCCATGACAGTCAAGGTCTGGTCCTTTAAAGGACAAAATTCATTTTCAATGTTTAGGTCTAGGAATTCATCAATTTGGTCTTTGAACATGTCCAGTAAAGCCATGTAGGCCAGAGTGAGGCCCTTACACAGTTATGATTCAGAGAGCTTCAGCGTCATGTGGATAGACTTCGACTCTTCTTCAAAACTCTGTTTTGAAAAAAAAAGTCAAACAATGTCATTTATGACAAAATTTTCAAAAAAGTCGTCAATTGATTTCTCCGGATGCAGTCATGGTTTCCGTGGCCGAATGTCTTGTCGTGCAATCCTTGCAAAGAGTGCCGAAAATTTCATCATTTGAGCTAAAATTTCAAAGGGAAAGTGAAGATCAGTGTGTTTTAAAGTCACTGAAAAAGTGTCAAAACATAACATTAGAAAAATGGGTTTTCAAGGAAGCAAAAATTTAACCCATCTCTTCCAAGGCTATATATACAAGTTTTCATCAAAATCAAAGGCATTTTGCTATTACAAGCCTTGGAGAAACATTGCAAAAGGTGTGAGTGTGCATCGTGAGTGTTTGAGGGAGTTGGAGGCGGTTTCAAGGAGCGCGACGCACATACTCAGGGGCGCAGCGCACACAGAGGGCGTGGCACACACAGAGCCTGCCCGCAGTTCAAACTTTCCACTGGCGCGGCACATACCCAGGGCGCGGTGCACTAGGTTTTGCGCGCGGCGCACACAGACCAAGGGCCGAAACAAGGCCAAATCACCTCCAAATTTTTGTGAAGCCCATCAAATTGAAAGGTAGGCTCTTTGACATCTTTTGTTGATCAAGTTTTATCAATGATATGATGGTTTATAGCAATGTTTGATTGCAACCAAATGCATAAAATCAACCATAAGAAATCACCGAAAACGATGATGGCTAGGGTTGCTAAAGTGTGTTGTTAGTGCCAAGGTTCCATTCCACCCATCATTTTCCCCTCACCTACCATTTTTCCTATCCTCCCTTTCTCATTTTTCCTAAATATCCCTGCCCTAAATTACTATCAAACCCTCTCCCCTATCCCTCCACTATTTGGTCAACATTGTTGGACACCTAATCCTAAATGGGTTAGTGTGGAAGCCGAATGGACAAAGCAGTCCAAGGGACCTTGGGATGTGAAACCCAACGGTCAAAATATTGTACTATAAATGTATATCTCCTGTTAATAAAAAATGCACTCACATGCTTTATCTTTCCTATCTTTCTTGCTGTCCATGTGTGTTTAACATGGTATTAGAGCGGGCGATTGCTGGTCCTGCTCCAATTTGAGCCACTTGTTTTGTGGTCTATATATATGTCAGTTCTGCGTTACCTGACCTCTGCCTTTGCCTGATTCCCCTCTGTCCTAAATTAACCTGCCTCTGTCGCACTGAACAACTGTCTATATTGTTGCCTGACATTTCACTGCAGAGATACGCCACTGGTATGCGTTGATGAATGGTATACCTGCGTGAGTGAAACGCTGCCTGAGTGAATGTTGAGTGAATGGTATACCTGCCTGAGTGGAACGCTGTGGGTTTTGAACGCCTGGGGGTTATCAGTCATCCTTTTGAAGGTGAACAGTCACTGTGCATTTTGAACGCTGTGGGTTATATGTTATTAACACTGTGTATTAACATATGCCTGTCGAACGTGCTGTCCAAAATTTTGAAGCTCCGTAGTTCTGGTTGTGGTATATGGTTTATTTTAACACTGCTCATAACGTGTGCTATGCTGTCCAAGTTTTTATCGCTGTCCAGATGAACTCTGCGCTGTGTGCTATACATCTGCCCATCTATTTTGAAACTCTGCGTTAATACATATAACGCTGCGTGGGAGACTCAATCTTGAAACCTGTCCAGTTTTGAATGGACTCTATTCGCCCTCTCTCAGTACCCTCGTTCTTGTTCTTATTGTCCTTCATCGACATTGCTATCGTTATCGTTTTTGTGTGATCAGACTATCAGGGATATGGAAACCATTTCCGTTTCCGTCCGCAATTCCCACGCTCTTCCTTCTTCCCCTCTTATGGAGATCATGGAAAAGAGGCAGTAAGGATTTGAATCAAATCACATTTTGAGTGCGGTGAAAGTGGAACTTAGTGTTGAGGAAGAAAAGGAATTGACCATTCTCACGGCTGTGGTTGTTGTGAGTCTTACACTCTATACATTCTGGGCAGCAAGGAGGGGGCATCTGCAACTTATAACAAAGTTGTGACATGGCTATGTGAGTACCAGGGGGTGGATCCTCACTTTGATAACATTGCAAGGCGATACCATGATCTAGTGAAGAAGCAGGAAGGCATCCAATGGACTATCCGACAAGTGGAAATGGATTTAAATAATGCTGGTGATCAACCAGCATTGTAGATCTACTTATAAATGTGCTATTGTTTACTTCATTTTGCAAGCCACTGATGTAGTTTTTGTTGTAACTTTATATGTAACTAATAAGTGAATTTCTCTCTACTCACATTAAAGGAGTTATGAAATCTTGGAAGTTTTCACTTCTGGGAATGTGGAAAACATAAATGTATGAGCTTCTACTGATTTGTAGATGCAACAGGTTAAAGGTGGTAGATGAAATTCTTTGCCTTCATCATAAGAGGCAGTTTCTTCTTTCAGAAGTTCCAGAACGGAGAAGAAAACAAAGACGGGAGGCATGAAGATGAGGCGGCACCATGGATGGACTGGTTGAGAAACCTCTTTGTATGCCGCTGATAACTGCCTTTACTTTATCGGTTTTTTTGTCCGTTTCCAGCTGTGCTATGTTAGCGATAGAATGGGATTTTTAAGACTTTATCACTGCCATAAGCATCTTATTTCTGCTGAGTGTTTTGCACCTGCTCAGTCTCTGTCTAACTGCTGATTGAAATCTATGTCTTAAGTTTCTTCTTCTTCGCCTTTTTGGAAGAGAGTCGTTGTAGAATATATTGGAAACTTTGGATTGAATTTTTTTAAAAGAAATGTGATGAATGAACCAACGCTTATAGAATATTTGCTCGTTTGTCTATAAACCAGCACTCTGCAAATTTATTTTTGTGAACAAGGTCTCGGTTCCCAGAATAGAGTCCACAACAGCCGCACAGTCACAAGGAGTCCAACAAAGTGTTGAAGAAGATCAATGCGCAGTTTTTTAAAAATAATTTAAATCATTTGAATGATAATGTTACCTTGTTGCGTTGTATAGTTAAAGCGTTGAAGTGATAGCATTTGATACATAATATTTCAACGTAATTTCCAGATTGAGATTTAATACATGGGCGCATTTGTTTCATGGAAAGTTTATTTGAAATCCGGTATTAAAACCCATATGTGAAGTGATGGGTAGAATGCATTGAATAGTGTACCGGTTGTTGAATATGTAAGGTGAGTTTAATGTTATTTGAAATGATGGTGGTAGTATGAGATTTCATATCAGAATGCATGAAATTGATTGGGCAGTGGTGTGAATTTGCTGGTTGAAAAACATAAGCACATTCTTTTATTTGAATTAAAATCCAGCCATCTGTGAATGGAATTATTGGATTGAGTAGTGTTTGATTTTACTTCTGCATCAAGTTAGAAGTCTGATTGTATTGAGTTTGGAAATGGCATGAAGATTGTTGAATTGAGCACTAGCACTACTTCCGCTTTTATTTCAGTGCTTTCTCAGACAGCAAGAGAGTGGCAAGATCAGAGAACACTGATTCGTACCCCAGTCAAGGCATATGAGCATTCAAGCCCTGTCCATGACAGTGTTATAATTTTTGATAGCCATCATCTCTGATTTGAAAGTGAAGGAGTACTTGAAGGATCCAAGCAAGTTTGCAGTTGTTGTTGCCCCAGTTGTGGTGTAAATCTGACATTGAAGAAAAATGGCTAGAATCAGTGAAGTATTAGAGTTCATGAAAACTCTTATACAATCTACTGTTGATGACACATTACAAATCAGCATTGGATCTCTCTCAGAAATTCAGACATGTCTACAATATGCACAAGAACAGATTGAATTCTTGCAGCTTGAATCTCAACTACAGCATGAAGAATTACAACAGTGGAGTCATCATTCTGAACCTGTTTCTGTTCAGAAGATTGAAACAGACTCCCATAAACAGCGAGACAATAATGTTACAGTGCATTTAGATAAAGCAGCAGTTGTACATGCAGATCCAGAAACTCAGTCTGCACTTCCCAAGCCCATCATCAGACCTTGGGAACAGCTTGTCAACAACAAGCACAAAACCGGTCTTGGATATGACAGGGACTTGTCCTTTCATATTCCAGACTACTCAAAACCCATTCAGTTTCAGAGTGTTGGTTTCATTCATGACAGTTCACCTGCTCCTCATGATAGTTCTGCATCAGCTGTTCCAGATTCTACTCTTCTTCCACCGCAACAATAACAAAACAGATCGTAAAATGCCAACACTGTGACCAAGTTGGCCATTTCAAAGATCACTGTTTTGATCTTCATCCATGTAAGCACTGTCATAAAACTAGTCATTCTTCACACAGATGCTTCAGAAACAAACGTCCTGCAAGAACATAGATTCATCTTGGATGGATCGCTTCTTGGCAATGGGCATCAACAGCCAAGAAGATATTTCAAACACATGTCAGAGCTTGTTCCAAAGTATTGAAAAGTCTTGCAGTTGAGTTTTCTCCATCCTCTCACCTTGTATCTGACAGGGGGGGAAATGATGGTCATCTACAAGCTTCAAAGCCACATCAAGCGAGCCTGAGCCACAACCTGCCACACCAGTTTCAGAGTGGTAGCCAAAGACACAGATGTCCGTGAACATGCCTTCAATTGGCAATCTGGAACACTTCCTCTAGCAGAAGACTTCAGCTTCTTGCCAGCTTTGGAAGAGTTCCGAGAACAAAATTGAGAACACTTCCTCTAGCAGAAGACTCCAGCTTCTTGCCAGCTTTGGAAGAGTTCCAGGAATTGCATAAGCATTCCAGAGTTGTTGGTCATCCTTAAACCATCACAGGTTGAGACTTCCCTTTTTACAGGTTAGTTTTACCTTTTATGCGGGGTGAGGCCTCCCTTTTATGGTTAAAGGTTTCCCTCTTTAAAACAATAGGATCACTTCCTCTAGCAGAAGACTTCAGCTTCTTGCCTGTTTGGGAAGAGTTCCGGGAACTGCACTAAGCATTCCAGTGTTGGTGGCCATCCTTAAACCACTTCTCTATTATACCAAAATTTCATAGAGCACATTCAACCTAGTGTTGCCATGCATATTTGCACATTTTGTATTACAACTCTCTTCTTGGACTCATACATAACCCTTCGGATTAAGGGGGGGAATGTTGGACACCTAATCCTAATGGGTTAGTGTGGAAGCCGAACAGACTTAGTAGTCCAAGGGACCTTGGGATGTGAATCCCAACGGTCACCATATTGTACTATAAATGTACATCTATTGTTAATAAAAATGCAATGCATGCTTTATCTTTCCTATTTGTTCTCGCTGACCATGTCTGTTTAACAACACTAGAGGCCCACTTATTGATGATTTAACACTTCAATGCAATATTTCTCTGATATTGTGATATGTGATGCCCTTTTGGACCTTCGATCACCAATCGCTAATTGCCTTGAACCTCTGATCGTCAGGGTCCCAGACTCAATACTTAGCCTTTTTCCTTTGTTTTATGGATTTTGAAGAGTGAACTTCAACTTGTTCTATCTTTTAATCCATGAGTCCATATGGGGAGTTGTATATACCACTGTAAAGGTAATTCAGAGTAATTTCCAACAGAGAAAGTTTTGATGAAGCTCTGAGTCCTTCCAATGCTTGAAAAATGACCTCAAACTTTCCTATCTATTTAATCAGATTTCCAAAGAAAAATTATATAAGATTGAGGATTTAGCCAGGAGGTACACTCGGCAAAATTCAAAATTTTTGTAACTTTCAAGGGTGTCAAAATAAGTTACAACATTGGCTCCAACTAGGGACTTCTTCCCCTTGTGGGACTCAGAGAACCTAGTAGACTAGCTTCTTTGGAATTATTGGACATGGAGTCAGTTCATAAATCTAAAACCATACTGCCTGCACTAATCCAAAGACTCTTTCACACTGATGTCTGAAAACTAAAAATTGTTGAAGTGAAACAATTGACACCATAAGTGGAAATAAGAACAACAACACATAATTCATTGGGATATGGAGTTAATAAGTCAATAAACAATAATTTTACTCCTTTAAATAACCTACAAGTCATTGCACTCAACCAAACAAAACTTCATACTGCAAACTTGAAACACAAGATGAAACAACTGTTGATATACTGCATTAATCAATAAACTGCAAACTCATTGATCTTCTACACACTGAATATGAAAATAACTAATTCAATCCCACACACCTCTTGTCTAACTGAGCTAAAAATATACAAGTTTAGGTGTAATCAAATTTCTAGTGTAACCACGTGGGAAGTGGATTAACTTGTAGATCACTTTGTATGCAGTTGAAGATGTAAAAAATATTTATGATATGAAAGACAAACTCCATAGGTAACTGTTACTTACAACTGAAATTTGGAAGTTGCATCTTCTATAAGATTATGATCATAGTAGATAGGAAGATAAATATGCTACTATCTACTACCATCGCTATGCAGAAGAGAAACATGTAGCTGCATGCTCTTATCATAGCCACAAATGCACTTATCATTTTGAACCAACATAATCTGGAAACTAGTGGAATCACCAGATGACAAAGTGGAGTCGCCGGGTGAAAGAAATGAAACAAATATCAACTGTATAGTCTTTATTCACCAACAAAGAGTAGACCTTATTGTGATCGTGATCCACGGAAAAATTTCTTCATCACTTTGTTCCCAAGTAATGGAGGAAAATGTTGTACTTGTTTCTTGTAGGCAATTCAGAGTTGCAAAAACTATGCCGAGAAAACAACTCGATTAATCTTTAGGTTCAAGTTGGCCCTTGAACTAGAGGGGTCTCCCTCAATTGTTATTATGCTTTGTTTAATGTTTTTCACTATCATTGGACAACATCCTATGAAGCACAATGACCATATTTATGATTTATTTTGGGTGGTTGCTAATGATTTCCAATCTCTATTTATGAATAAATCCCTCTCTTATAGAGTCCTTGGTCAAAGTGCCAACATCTAATTTGACAGAATAACATGATTTTTAAATAATTTTACACAAAAATACAAGGAAGTTCGTGATAATGAAGCAGTCATATTGAATACTTAATCAACTAGATAGAATGGATGCGTGTAGAAGATTTCTACAGCCAAACAAAACACATTAAAGAGATGAAAGAAAGCAATAATCAAAAGAGGTATATGAATTAACCAACAAAGACAGTCGAGTTAATTAATCTCTTTAAATGCTTATAACTTTGTAGTGGATTTCAGAGAGATTGACACTTAATCTATTCTTACTAGGATCTCCTATGTCACTTTGAACATGTGCAAAAATAACATATGATAGCACTAGAGAAACACATAGGAAACACAATTTTTGTCAAGAAATGGAGGTAGAATACGTCAATTAGGATTACTATAACAAAGTATTTACAGAGTGATAAGGATTTTGCATAAAAATCCAACCCTTCAAACATTACAAATAAAATAATATATAGAATGAATCTCTCCTAAACTGTTATAATATTTCTGGAATAAAATCCTAAACAATACACTAAAAATAAAACAATCTTTGGATAGTCTGTAGGAAATTTGGAACTGTTGGAAAATATTCAGCCTCCAATTTGGGAAATTGATTCTTTGATTGCTCCTTTTTCTGCTTGAGATATGGAATTATGTTGATGATTTTCTCTCAAATCTGAAACAAGAAACTATTTCTCGAAAATTTTGCGAGGTATTGATTCTCCTGCCTGGAAATTTGGGGTTGTTTCATAACTGTCTCTTCCAAAACTTCCAATTGTCCTCTATCCTTTAACTACCAATGATTTTGTGCCTTAAAATGAGTCATCTGGAATGGATTTACCAACAATTTTAAAATTACTTTATATATCTATTATATATATTATATATAATATATATATATATATTATATATATATTATATATATATATATATATATATATATATATATATATATTTAAAATTCACATGCCCCTTTGACTTTTTATGATAAGATTACCTCCGATTTGATAAATTAAATTAACTTATTTTTATCCCCCTGGTCCTAGTCCATCTAACTTCTTCCTAGTCAAATTTAGCCATTATAGCCGTTGCCTAGTTATGAATTATAACTGTTGGAGGTTTTCTTTGTCTATTTAACATGCATAACTTGATCTTCTCATCAACTTGTCCTAATGATGAACCACACTGGTTGGTTCGAAACACATCGACAAATGAAATATCATGTGATTTCTGCTGAAAAATATATCCTAAACTTGATATGGATCACAGAAGCTTCAATTCAACAATTTTTAGGATGCTTTCTTGATAAAAATTTACGAAAGCATCGATAATCACTAGGACTTACCCTCACACCAAATAGGAAATCCTATATAGAATCATGAAAATGCAGAAGAAATTTTTTAAACAATAGGACCCCTTTGATTAATTTTGAAACAATCCATCGTAATTTTGAGACATCAAAACCATAAGTGGATTTCAGGGGGACCCCTTGGCAGTATGTGGTTTCAAGACAATGGGGGAGAAAAATTCATCACGGATTGATGCATATATGAATATGGTTTCATCAAAACAACTTTTCGGATCCCCTCCTCTTTGTTAAAATTTGGAAAAAACGAGGGGTCCGAAATGAATGATGGTCATTGATCTATGAGCCTTAGCCCCCAGTGCTTAGGTATAAACTTGATAATAAAGGCTAGGGGACCTAGAACCAAAACCTTTTTGGATATTAAGTCCTTTTGCTAGAAAAGGGGGATGATTCTTTGAAGTATAGCATTATAATAGTCCTTTGAAATAATACTTCAGCACTTACCAAAAAAGGTGGTCGATTATCTAGAAATATTAAGTTGCATGGGACCACATAATATGTACTTGGGCCTTTATAATATCGGGACTTTGCAATTGGTGATTTTATAATGTAGCAATTAGTTTCACCATACAAGACTTGTGATCGTTGATCACTTTCCATGTTTATCCCTGGTCATTTGGTTCTTCACATAACCATAGTTCAACCCTAATATATGAGATCCATTTCCCAACAATTCACAATCAGAAATTTTAAAGTGTCACAAGTTACAAAACACCGATTGCAATTGCCGATCACCTTTTGCATGTGGCCCTTGGTCCTATGACCCTTCATCTTCCTACGTCCAACCCTCTTATCAAAGCCCCCCTCCCGAAGGTTTTCAATTAGAGGTCTCACTCTAGTGAATAACAAGCATCAACCTATGATTGTTGATATGCGTTTTCTGATGTAATTACTGCCATATCATCGCCACATCACTCCCACATGTCAACCTGTGAGCGGCGACGTGTGTCCACTATATGGAAACAACATCCTCCATGTGGACCTTATTGGATCCAATCGCTGATTGCCACACGTCCCTTTGGGAGGAGAGAGAAAAGGGCCAACCTTGCTCTATTTTGTCATGAATTTGCCTTATAATTTGCTTTCGTCATTTCCCGGGACTTTAACAATGGAGGCCTATTTCCCAATGATTTAACACTTCAACACAAAATTTCTTTGATAATGCGATATGTTATGCCCCTTTGGAACTCTGATGAATAATTACTGATTTCCTTGGACCTTTGATTGTCGGGAGTTGAGACTCAACACTTAGCCTTTCTCCTTTGTTTTCTATATTTTGAAGTGTGAACTTCAACTTGTTTTATCTTTTGATCCACGAGTCAACTTGGGTAGTTCTATATATCATTGGAAAGGTAATTCAGAATACTTTCCAATGGAGAAGGTCTTATGAAGCTTTGATTCCTTATGATTCTTGAAAAATTACTTCATTTCTACTTACTCAAATTTCCAAACAAAATTTATATAAGCTTGAGGATTTTGCCACGTGGTAAAGTAGCTAAAATTCAAACTATTTGTAACTTTCAATAGTGTCAAAATAAGTTACAACATCGGCTCCAACTGGGGACTGGTTCCCCTTGTGGGACCCAGAGAACCTAGTAGACCAGCTACCTTGAGTCTGTTAGGCATGGAGTCAATTCAAAAACATGTAATCTGCAAATCTAAAATCAGATTGCCTGCACTAATCCAAGGACTCTTTCACATTGAAATCTGAAAAATGAAAATTGTTTAAGTGAAACAACTGACATTATAAGTGGAAATAGGCATAAAAATTCCTAATTCATTGGGCTATGGATTCAATAAGTCAATCAACAATAATTTTACTCCTTTCAATCCCCATCAAATCATTGCCCTCAACCAAACCAAAATTCATATTGCAAACTTGAAACACAAGCTGAAACAACTGCTAATATACTTCATTAATCAATAAACTGCAAACTCACTAACCTTCTGCTCACTAAACCTGAAAATAACTAATTCAATCCCACACACCTCTTATCTTAATGAGCTAAAAATTTACAGTGTTAGGTGTAATCAAATTTCTAGCGTAACCATGTGGCAAGTGGATTAATTGTTAGATAACTTTGTAGGTAGCTGAAGATGCAAAAAATATTTTACGATATGAAAGACAAACTCAATAGGTAACTGATACTTACAACTGAAATTTGGAAGTTGCATCTTCTATAAGCTTCTGATCACAATAGATATATAGGAAGAGAAATATGCTACTGACTACTAACATCACTATGAAGAAGAAAAAAATGTAGCAACATGCTATTACCATAGTCAAAGGTGCACTTATCATTTTGAACCAGTAGAATTTGGAAACTAGTGGAATCACCATATGAAAAAGTGGAGTCACTAGGTAAAAGAAATGAAACCAATATCAACTACCTAGTATTTGTTCACTAGCAAAGAGTAGATCTAATCGTGATCGAGATCCAAGCAAAAATTTATTCATCACATTGTTCTCCAACAATGGTGCCAAATGTTTTACTTGTTTCTTGTAGGCAGTTCTTGGTTGCAAAAACTACGTCGAGAAACCAACTTGACTAGTCTTTAGGTTCAAGTTGGCCCTTCAACCAGAGGGGGCTCCCTCAATTGTTACGAGGCTTTGTTTAAAATGGTTCATTTCCACTCAAAAACAACCTATGAAGCCCAATGGTCGATTTATGGTTTATCTTGGGTGGTTGCTAATGATTGTCCAATATCTGTTTATGAATAAATCCCTCTCTTACAGAGTCCTTGGTAAAGTGCCAACATCCAATTTGACAAAATAACATGTATTTTTAAAGAATTCACATAAGAATATAAGGAAATTCATGATACATAAGAATTCGTATGGAATACTTAACCAACCAGATATAATGGATGCATGGAGAAGATTTTTACAGCTAAACAAAACACATTCAAGAGATGACAGAAGGAAATAATTAAAAGATGTAGAGGAATTAACCAAGATAGACATTCAAATTAATTAATCCATTTAGATGCTTATAACGTTGTAGGGGATTTTAGAGATATTGACACTCAATCTATTCTTACCTTGATCTGCTATGTTACTTTGAACATGTGTAGAAATATGGTATAAAGCACTATAAAAACATATAGGAAACATAATTTTTGTCGATAACTGGAGCTAGAATACCTCAATTAGGATTTCTGTAATAAAATCTTTACAAAGTGAAAGGGTTTCGGCATCAAAATCCAACCCTTTGAACATTAGAAAATATATATATATATATATATATATATATATATATATTATATATATATATATATATATATATATATATATATATATATATATATATCTCCTAAACTGTTACAATATTTTTGGAATAAAATCCTAAACAATATACTAAAAATAAAAAAATCTCTGGATAGTGTGCACGAAATTTGAAACTGCTGGAAAATCTTTAGCCTCCAATTTGGGAAATGTATTCTTTGACTGCGCCTTTTTTTGCTAGATATTTGGAATTATGCTCATGATTTTCTCTTAATTATGAAACAAGAAACTATTTCTTGATAATTCTACTAGATATTGATTCTCATGCCTAGAAATCTGGGGTTGTTTCATAATTGTCTCTTTAAAGCTGCCAACTGTCCTCTATCCTTTAACTACCTATGGTTATGAGCGTTAAAATCAATGGTTTGGAATGGATTTTCCATGCAGTTTTAAAATGTTTTCTTGATAAAAATTTACTGAAGAATCGTTTATCACTAGGACTTACTGTTGCACCAAATAGGAAATCCTATGTAGATTCATGAAAATGTAGAAGAAATTTTGTGAAAAATAGAGCTCCTTTGAGTAAATTTGAAACAATCCATTGTAATTTTGATAAATCAAAACCACAAGTGGATTTCAGGGGGACCCCTTGATGATATGTGGTTTCAATGGGGAGGAGGTTCAAAATTCATCACAAATTTCCACACATACGAAGATGGTTTCATCAAAACCACTTTTCGGATCCCCCCCTCTTTGTTCAACTTTGGAAAACACGAGGGTATGAAAGGAATGATGGTCCTTGATCTATGAGCCTTAGCCCTCGGTACTTAGGTATAAACTATATAATCAGGTCCAGGGGACCCAATACCAAATTTGTTTGGGGGTTTATGCCCTTTTGATAGAAAAAGGGGTTTATTCTTGAAGTATAGCATTATAACAGTCCTTTGAAATAATACTTCGGGACTTAGCAGAAAAAGGGGTCGGTTATTTTGAAATATTAAGCTACATGGGACCACATAATATGTTCTTGGGCCTTTATAATATTGGGACTTCGCAATCGATGATTTTATAATGTAGCACTTAGTTTCACCCTCTTGAACTTACAATCCCCAATCACCTTTTGTGTTTCACCCTGGTCCTTTGGCTCTTCACGTGACTCTAGTTAGGCCCCCACATTGGAGCTCCTTTTCTTGAAAATTTGCAATCAACACTATTAAAGTGTCACAAGTTATAAAATGTTGATTACGATCACTGATCACCTTTTGCGTGTGGCCCTCAGTTCTGTGGCTCTTCATGTGCCCACGTCCAACCCCCTTATTAGAGCCACTCTCCCAGAGGTTTTCAATCAAACGTCTCACTCCAGTGCACAACAAGCCTCAACCTCTAATCATTGATATGTGATTTCTGATGTCATCACTGCCACATCACCACCACGTCACTGTCACATGTCAGCCTATGAATGATGCCATGTGTCACTCATTTTTAGCCCCTTTTGACCCTTGAAAATTTCAAATCCACTTGTCATGTGTCCACCGTATGGCCACATCATTCTTGACACCATCCTCCATGTGGCCCTTATCATATTTAATCACTGACTGCCATGCGTCACTTTGGGAGGAGAGAGAAAAGGCCCAACCTTGCACTGTTTTGTGATGAATTTCCTTTATAATGTTCTTTCAGCATTTCCTGGGACTTTAACATTAGAGGCCTATTTCCAAGCGATTTAACACTTCAACACAACATTTCTCTGAAAATGAAATATGTGATGCCCCTTTGGACCTCCAATCACTGATTGCTGATTTCGCTAGACCTTCGATCACTGGGATCAGAGACTCAATGCTTAGCCTTTTTCCTTGGTTTTCTGGATTTCGAAGAGTGAACTTCAACTTGTTCTATATTTTGATCCAAGAGTCAATTTGGGGATTTTTATATACCAATGGAAAGGTAATTGAGAGTAATTTCCAATGGAGAAGGTCTGATGAAGCTCTAAGTCCTTTTGACACATGAAAAACGACCTCAAACTTTCCTATCTATTTACTGAGATTTCCAAACAAAATTTATATAAGCTTGACGATTTAGCGAGGAGGTAGACTGGCTAAAATTCAAATTTTTTGTAACTTTCAAGGGTGTCAAAATAAGCTACAACATTGGCTCCAACTAGGGACTACTTCCCCTTATGGGACACAGAGAAGCCAGTAGAGCAACTGCCTTGAATCTGTTGGGCATTGAGTCAGTTCACAAAACTATAATTTGCAAATTTGAAACCATACTTCGATTAATCGAGAGACGCTTTCACACTGAAATATGAAAACTAAAAATTTTTGAAGTGAAAGAACTGACACTATAAGTGGAAATGAGCACAAAAATGGCTAATTCATTGGGTTATGGAGTCAATAAGTCAATCAACAATAATTTTACTCCTTTCAATCCCCAACAAGTCATTTCACTCAACCAAACCAAACTTCATAGTGCAAACTTGAAACACAATCTGAAACAACTGCTTATATATTGCATTAATCAATAAACCACAAACTCACTGACCTTTTTCTCACTAAATCTGAAAATAACTAATTCAACCCCACACACCTCTTATCTAATTGAGTTGAAATCCTACACGGTTAGGTGTAATCAAATTTA
The DNA here is from genome assembly GCA_000404065.3 of Pinus taeda. Classification (NCBI taxonomy): domain Eukaryota; kingdom Viridiplantae; phylum Streptophyta; class Pinopsida; order Pinales; family Pinaceae; genus Pinus; species Pinus taeda. Next base: position 135,825 of record APFE031389105.1, on the reverse strand, counting down.
TAGTGTAACCACGTTGGAAGGGGAATAACTGGAAGATCACTTTGTATGTAGCTGAAGATGTAAAAAATATTTACGATATGAAAGACAAAATCCATAGGTAACTCATACTTACAACTGGAATTTTGATGTTGTAGCTTTTGTAAGATTTTGATCATAGTAGACAGGAAGAGAAATACACTACTGACTTCTACCATCGCTATGAAGAAGAAAAACATGCATTTCCATGCTATTATTGTAGTGAGAGGTGCACTTATCATTTTGAACTAGTAGAATCTAGAAACCAGTGGAATCACCATATGAGAAAGTGGAGTCTCCATGTGAAAGAAATGAAACCTATATCAATTATCTAGCCTTTTTTCACTAGCAAAGAGTAGATCTAATTGCGATCGTGATCCAGGGAAAAATTTCTTCGTCACTTCGTTCCTTGATAATGGTGCCAAATGTTTTACTTTCTTTTCGTACACAATACTTCATTGTAAAAACTATGATAAGAAACCAACTCAGCTAGTCTTTCGGTTAAATCTGACCCTTGAACCAAAATGGGCTCCCTCAATTGTTACGAGGCTTTGTTTAACACTATTCATTGTCACTAGACAACAACCTATGAAGCACAATGGCCACATTTATGATTTATTTTGGGTGGTTGCTAATGATTATCCATTCTCTTTTTATGAATAAATCCCTCTCTTATAGAGTCCTTGGTCAAAGTGCCAACATCTAATTTCACAAAATAAAATGATTTTAAAGAATTTGATAGAATAATATAATTAAATTCATGATAATTAAGTAGTCATATTGAATACTTAATCAACCAGATAGAATGGATGGATGTAGAATATTTCTACATCCAAACAAAACACATTCAAGAGATGATATAACTTAGTAATTAAAATATGTAGAGGGATTAACCAAGATAGACAATTCAGTTAATTTATCTCTTTAAATGATTATAAATTTCCAGGGGATTTCATAGAGATTGACACTCAATCTATTCTTACCCCAATCTCTTATGTTACTTTTAACATGTGAAGAAATAAGGTATGAAAGCACTAGAAAAACATACATGAGACACAATCTCTGTCAAGAACTAGAGCTAGAATACTTCCATTAGGATTTCTGTAATAAAATATTTACAAAGTGATAAGGTTTTGGTATCAAAAGACAACCCTTTGAACATTACAAATAAAATAATATATAGAATAAATCTCTCCTAAAATATTACAATATTTTTGGAATAAAATCCTAAACAATACACTACAAATAAAACAATCACTTGATAGTCTACAAGAAATTTGGAACTGTTGGAAAATCTTTAGCCTCCAATTTGGGAAATGGATTCTTTGACTGCTCCTTTTTCTATTTAAGATTTTGAATTATGTTGATGCTTTTCTCTCAAATCTGAAATAAGAAACTATTTCTCGAAATTTTTTCCAGATAATGATTCTCTTTCTTGGAAATATGGGGTTATTTCATAATTGTCTCTTCAAAAATTGCTAATTTTCCTCTATCCTTTAACTTCCAATGATTTTGTCCCTAAAAATAAAAAATTTGGAATGGGTTTTCCAAGCATTTTTAAGATGTTTTCTTGAAAAAGTTTTACTGATGAATCATTTATCACTCGGACTTACCTCACACCAAATAGGAAATCCTATGTAGAATCATGAAAATGCAGAAGAAATTTTGTGAACAATAGGGTCCCTTTGATTAATTTTGAAACAATCTATCGTAATTTTCAGAAGTCAAAACCACAAGTGGATTTCGGGGGGACCCCTTGGTAGTATGTGGTTTCAAGTGAGGGGGTGTTGGGGGGGGGGGCAGTGCGAAATTCATCACAAATTTACACATATACAAAGATGGTTTCATCAAAACCACTTTTCGTATCCCCCCCTTCTTTGTTAAACTTTGGAAAACATGAGGGGTCCAAAATGAATGATTGGCATTGATCTATGAGCCTTAACCCTCAATGCTTAGGTAGAAACTATATAATCATGACTAGGGGACCTGGGACCAAAACCATTTTGGGGCTTAAACCCTTTAGCTAGAAAATGGGGCCAATTCTTCGAAGTATAACATTATAATATTCCTTTGAAATAATATTTCTAGACTTAGAGGAAAAGGGGACCACTTCTTTAGAAATATTAAGCTACATGGACCACATAATATGCGCTTGGGCCTTTATAATATCAAGACTTACAATCGGCGAGTTTATAACGTAGCCCTTGGTAGCACCCTTTAGGACTTGAGATCACCGATCACATTCCGTGTTTATACCTAGTCCTTTGGCTCTTCATGTGACCACAGTTAAGACCTCATATTGGATCTCATTTGCTCAATAATTCACAATTAGAACTTTTAAAGTGTTACAAGTTACAAAACACAGATTGTGATCGTTGACCACCTTTTGTGTGTGGCCCTTAGTCCTATGAATCTTCATGTGGCCACGTCCAACCCTCTTATCAGAGTCCCCCTCCCTGAGGTTTTCAATTGGAGGTCTCACTTCGATGCACAACAAGTCTCAACCTCTGATCACTGATATGCAATTGTTGACTTGATCATAGCCATGTCACTACCACGTGTCAACGTGTGAGTGGTCACACATGTTACACATTTTTCGCCCCTTCTAACCCTTGAAAATTCTGAATCCACCTACCATGTGTCCATTGTACAACCACATAATTTCGGACAATAGCCTCCATGTTTCCCTTATCAGATCCAATCGCTAACTGCCATGCGTCCCTTTGGGAGAGAGAGAAAAGGACAACATTTTCTCTGTTTTGCAATGAATTTCCTTTATAATTTTCTTTCGGTGTTTCCTAGGACTTTAACACTCGAGACCTATTTCCCAGTGATTTAACGCTTCAACGCAAAATTTCTCTAATATTGCGATATGAGACACCCCTTTGGGCCTATAATCATTGATTGTCGGTTGCCCTCGACCTCCAATTGCCGAGATCCATGAGTCAAGAATTAACCCTTTTTCTTTGTTTCCTAGATTTTGAAGAGTGAACTTCAACTTCTATCTTTTGATCTAGGTTTCCATTTGGGGAGTTTTATATACCGTTGGAAAGCTTATTCAAATTAATTTCCAATGGAGAAGGTTTAATGAATCTTTGATTCCTTCCAATTCTTTAAACATTAGCTCAAATATCTATTTACTCAGATTTCTAAAGAAAATTTATATAAGCTTGAGGATTTAGCCAGGAGGTAGACTGGCTAAAATTCAAAATTTTTGTAACTTTCAAGGGTGTCAAAATAAGTTACAAAACCCATAATGAGGCTGACCTGAGCATCCATGTAAAAGTTGTTTTAAAAAATAAACATCCTATTTTTAAGGGTTGAGTTAGTTGAGAGGAAGGATATTTTAGAAACTTCTAAGACCCATAATATTTACCCAATCTCTAACATAAGAAATATTTACTACTATAATTTTTTATGACAAAACATAGACCAATCCATAATATTGTCTTAACTAAGCAATTTGGGGAACTTTGACCATGAGTTGGGCACTTCAACATTAGGAGGGCATATCTTCTCAACCTTGAGGAACTACGTGACATGCCACCTACCATTGGAAATGACATGATGAATACTATCAACCTACGATGTTTTTTCTTGCAAATTCAATGTTCCTTCTATTAATTTTCCTCAACAAGTGTAGGGTATCTTGTCCATTGGAACTTCCAATAATTGCAATCCATTTATGCATACTAAAAGTGTCCAAGTTAAAGCATTCATGTGAACATTGTTCTTATTTCCTTGACAACTTCCAAAGTGGATGCACTCTTTATGATGATCACCAATTGATAAATTTGGCATTAATGATAACGCCATTCAACAATATCCCCCTTTTTCATTGATAGCAAAACTCACACCCCTCATGGTATTACTGCCCCACTTATCTCCATGCTTCTAATCTTTCTCTCATCATTTCTATCCCCCTTTGACATCAGTGGAAAAGGGTAAATCCCCTTGATGAAGTATTTCCCTTTGTCTTCCAAGAATTTTCCTTTCTCCCCCTAACAAATTTTCTTCTGCTATCTTGATGTTACTTTCATGAATTTTGAATCTATGAATTGTTGATTCCACTTATCAATATTCTTGACAAAGAAATCACCTCTATGATAACAAGTCCTCAATCTTGAAGTGTCAAAAAACTATATTTTCAAGTCTCCTACTGAATTGTACACAATTCTAACTAATCTATCCACAATGTTGATCAAACCATTCTAAGTATTCCATTACAAATCAAGTTTCCCAATGCATATATCTTCATATTCGTAATTGCTGCTACATAGAATCTCCCTTTTCAACATTCATAGTATAGGGAGTCTACAAGCTAGATTGCTTAGAATGATATATAAACCTTGAACTCTACTACATGATCATAATTTTGAATCCTCGTATCTTCTTTGAAATATTTATATTCATTATGGCCTTGCAACTTTAAAAAAATTGTAAGAATGACCTCTAGGATTTCTTCACTCACATGTTCTTCTTTATTTTATTTTCTACTCCAAACCTTATTGTAGCTAATATCATTATTTTTTATTATGGAAGACTCACTCTTCTACAATCATGAGTTATAAGTCCATAGTTATGAAGCATTTTATATGCTACTTGAATGATGGAGAAACTAACATATAATTTCTACTCATTGTGCCATTTGAATGTCTATGTTGTGTTCTTACAAACTTTCTCACAGGGTTTTGTTATTAACCTTGATCACCATCTGTATCATAAGATTTTTAATCCCTAGCCTTATGCCCAAAAGTTTCACATGAAAAACAATAACAAGGAAATATAATAGGGTACCTAGAAGAGATTTTTTTTCTTGAGGATTGATATTTTGAAGACATTCTTTCTTGGAGGAGGTTCAATCCTTTGTTAGTCATCGTCCGAAGCAACATTTTCTATCTTCTTCTAGATTTTAGTTTGTTTTATTCTTTAATGGATGATCAATTTGTTTTCAGGATTCTCTTCAACCATTCTCTTTGGGGGCTTGGAACTTGTTCCTTCATTTTGTTACTTTTTGTTAGGGCTATATTGTTATTTTCTTTGATAATTACATTTCTTTATTAACACGTTAAATTCACCCCTAAAATCACAACATTATTTAGATTTACATTATTCAGAAACATATGAAACTATGTAGAAAGAACAATATCATCATCATTAATGCAATGGGACATAAAGGCACCATAGAAGAAAATCATTCACACATAGGGATACCATGATTGCTCGGAGACCAGGGAAAAACCCACTATGGGGAAAACCATTTCAAATTCTTCTTCTTACTAGATCTTCATTGAACGGTTTAGTAAATGAGAGTACGATAATCCATATCTTTACCCATGAACCTCTCCAACAATAATCAACCAAAAAATATCCATAAAATGAAACCATCAAATGCTTATACTCAAAAACCCTAATTCATAAACTTATATTGAACTGTCACTGCCCGCGGTCAGTTGCCCAACCTTGCGGTCAACAAGCAAAAACTTCAAACAACTGAAAAACCAAAATTTACGTCTTGCTCATATGGAGGAGTAATGTGTGTGACTGGAAAGGTCCACTCACTCCCTTGAGCCTACAAGTCATTGAATGTGTTCAAAGTCAACCTTTAGAGAGCTTGCGACTATGATTCTAAAACCCTAGATGGCAGCCACGTGGAGGACGAGTTGTGCATACAACTGAGATGCTTTGGTTGTACAGACAAGTTGGTTAGTGAGAATATATGCTCTATTTATTCCCATAACCATAAATCACAGGCGCGAGCTTCAGACCCTACAATTTCATCTTCGAGTGAATCTATTCCTCTGTGGATCTGCCTCAGATCTATGTGAGCCAAAAACAAGAAAGAGAATAGAAGAATGATCCATGAGGATGTCCAAATGAGTTAGAAGTAACTTGTTTTTATAGACTGGGGTGTCCAAATTTCTTTAGAGCTGACTTGATGAAATATGCACATGTGGGCTTATGATTTAGAAATACACTTTCCCTTGTCCAAATTAGATGATCTTTAGATCGATTTTGGTCCTCTCAAAAAGAGGAATTCAATGAAATCATTATCTCCATAAAATGATCTATACAAATTGGAATTTGACCACAGTTTCCTATTTTAAAAATCCCTCTTAACTAGGGAGAATTCCACCTCTCAATATCTGACCATCAATCAACATGTCATCCTGTCAGCATATCATATCCAATCTCAAGAATCTAATCATCACATATCGTCACTTTTCATATCAATTCATATCTTAATTATTACTTCTTATCTCTTGTTTTTTGTTCCTCATATGTTGAACATTAAATCTATGTCAGCGGGAGCTCAACGCTACACCCTGGAAAGATCTGCGGGGATCCACGTCTATGACCCACATTAACATCAGAGAGAACATCTCAAAAATCACATCAGAGAGCACATCTAATACCAGAATCTCATGGGGGAGCTAAACATCTATGACCCGATATCAAGAAATAGTTGATAGGGGAACACATATCAACTAATCCCATTGCCTACTGATATTCCCAACAATGACCCTCAAGATTCATGTGCTATAACACCTACATCATAATCTGAGCTTGGGCGAGATACCCAACATATGAAAAGATAAGGATCACACACCCCCAAGCCTCCTTAACCTATTGGTTAGATGGGGAGGGACAATCCAAACAAGCCCATCTTATGGGTATGATGCCAAATTGAGTATACTCTAAAAGACAAAGATAGGGGAGCAATGATCATGGTGGCTCCAAACACATGCAAAAGTCCAAGAGGGCTTAGAAATGGTCAAAATTCAAAGTGGTAAAAATGCAACAAACCTAGCATCAGATCGTAGTGCTCTTCATCCTGATTCCAATGGTGCAAGCGACACTCGAATTTGAGCTCGTATGGAGGAGATAGGGCAAATGAAATTTCAGGGTTGACTTGGCCAAGTGGCAGGGTTAAGGGACCCACAAATTGCACTAGCAGTGGTCAACGAAATTCGGCCACCGGAACCGGTGAAATTGGTGCCTACTTAATTCACCCAATGACCCTTAGTTTCAAGTGATTTTAAAATATCATTTTATTTTGAAAATAACAATAAAAATCGACTAAAGAGGTGCCGAGCCAACAACCCTGCCACCCCACTGCACGCATTAACAAATAATGTTATGATTTATGGTGACAGGTAGTCAAACCCCACCACCCCCAATCCATATCATAATTGTCACCATATAAGGGAGCAGGCGAGGATCGAACTCATCCGACCCACGTGGTTGACCGCCAAGTGGGTGACCCCAAATTAATACAAAACAAATCGCACCATAAAATAAGCCAACAACATGGCCATTTGGGAGGGGTGGTATTTGATCCCCCAACCTCCCAACCTCAACCAGTCTACCTAACCACCATGCCAAGGGGGGTGACCTGGAAAATTCCACCACTTGACCACCATATAAACCTTGTGTTTTCTCATTCGAGGGGGCAAGTGGCAGAACGAAGAGAGAGAACGGATGGAGCATGGATGATGTAACCGGGATATAGTGGAATGTAGTGGAATCATGAACAAATTTCGAGGTGGAACCATGACAGTCCACAGAGGAGGAAACTTGATGGCACACATTCTAAGATAGAGAATCTTTTGTAGAGAATATTCCTTGATGCTTGAAAGATTCCATGGGGAGGTAAATTTTCATTTTGTCAGAATGATATGAAGTTTACAGTCATTTTAATCGGAAATTTGCAGGGAACATGATGGTGGAATTGGGATCAGAATCTAAGAATATTTGTAGATTCTGAGCAGAGAAGAATCTTGAGGGAATCTCTGAGATTCTTTAGATGTTGAAATTTTCCAGAGTCAAAATGTAGCCAACTTTACACTCAAAATTGTTAGAATCTCATAAGGATTAGGATGGAGAGATCATATTTTTGATTTGAGTTGCAGATTTCCAGTCAGCCCATAGCATCAAATCTTTGGAGAATCACGGGGAATCTAAAAGATTCGTACATTCCCAAACTTTGACGGTGTTGGAATTAAACAAATGGATAGTTGATTTTACACCTCTTGACAACAAAAATTCAGTGGTGCAGTCATATTTTGTAGCTGAGCCTTCCATGTTTTAGCCAACTTCATAGGTGAAGGTACATGAATCAGTCATGTCATGTTTTCATTCATAATTACTGAGATGATGTATTATGTTTTGAGATCCTTGTTTGATGTTATGTTGTGGGATTGATTTTGCCACATTATGTGAGATGTATTTAGCTTTTAATGCTATTTATTGTTGTGGAGATCCCTATGTAACTATGTTGAAGGGATGTTGATTGCCATATTGTGTGAGATAATTCTAGTTTGCTATACTGAGAGGAAGCCTTCTTGAGTGAGAATTCATGTATGTAGAACGTATTATGGATAGACAAGCCACTCGTGTTTGAGGTTATATGACCTTGCTATGAAAAAGTGTTGTCCATGAACATCATCATCATTTCCAGCATTATATCAAGCTACCAACACCACCTTGACACCAAGCCCGAAGATGTAGTCCACACTGGATGAAATCCATTATCAAATGTCTCATGTTTTCACTTGGTGATCGTAGTCATGTTTCCTCTTACTTAAGCATGCATACATGTTCTTTTATGCTCCTTAAAATGCAAATATAACAACATCACAGAAGTAAAAGATCTTGGATAATTCCAGTTCTCGAAGGATCCCAGATCAAGAAACATCTTCAAACCTATGGGTAACAGATAGGGGTGATACCCTATTGTCCAAAGATCCATCAACCCCAAATATGTCTATCCTAATTCTACACCTTGAGAGCTCAAACAGGGGGGGAAGATATAGTTCAGTGTCCTTGATCATCAATGCTCTCTGTAGATCAACAACATATCATCATGTTAATATATGGTAATCATCATGTCTCAATAGTAGTTGTCTCTTCTTCACACAGTAAATAAAATCAAATATCATATTAGAACAAAATATACATATCATAGAAAGGATACCATTGTCATCCTCCCTCTTGAGGAGGTGTCAACTACAAGCCTAAGCTTGTTTTGTACAACAACATTGTCTTAATGAAGGTATCTCATTCCCAACTATATACAATATTCTATGCTTATTAGTTCGTACTCTTTTTCATAGTAATGAATCCACGTCATATCCAGAAGCTGCTCAAACATCTCTCCAAAAAGCTTCTTCATCCTGGCTCATATCTAGTCATGCTAGCAACCACCGTACTCAACCTCGGTTGTGCTTAAAGCTATATACTTCTAATTCAAAACATCATGACAAATCTCATACTAAGGAAACACCTAAACGTGCTCATCAGTAATGATCCAAACATCATCGGTACATCCACGCAGCCACATATCATAGGAATAATGTCAAAGATAGACCATCTTGTGTAAATGTCTCAAAGGGTGCTCAACAACTCAATGTGTATGAAACGGCTCAATCATGA
>APFE031389105.1:85552-126061 GCA_000404065.3 Pinus taeda | reverse complement strand
ATGAATGGGTGTTGGAACATCGATGCTTCAATAAACTGCCACTTTCCAAGTCAAGTTCAATAATATATCTTCAAAACGTCTTGAAATTGAATCGGAGCATCTAAGGATTTTCATTTCCAATTTCCAAAAGCTTTTCAATAGCTTTTCAATCCATATTTGATTTTCCAAACTTTAGGATGAGACACATCATGCCATGATTCATCATTTGTAACGTGATCATTAGAGGCTCATTACCTATCAAGAGTACAGAATTAGTATATATAAAATCCAAAATCAAATACACACCTTGCACCCCTTTTGAAGTAGAGGTTTTGGACCGACACATCTTCTTATTCACTAGGTAACTATCAATGCGAACATACCTGACCCGGGGAGCTTGCTTCATACAATGCTTTTTGGAAGCATAACACTTTACCAAACCAATATGCTCAAATTTACATGAAATCAAATCAACCGAGTCAACTTATCAAATTTTAGATGCCAAATCATAACTAATATCAAAATCATCAATATCACTGTAACAAATTATTTTGACCAAGTGATGAGTAGAGCTCACATCCAAATATCAAATTATGATTTTATCATGCCAACAAGTTGTCATCTAACAAGAAATATCAATCCAAACTTCATCAAGTCATCCTCATGAAAATAATATAAGTCACTACATGCAAATACATACACCTAGAATAAGTCATGCAGGTTCCATCAATTTTTTGTGAGATTACTTCATACTAAATAATAACTACCAATATTTCAACCATTGTGTCAAAGCTAATCATGTCAACATAGAATATCAATGTGGGTCACTGGAAGTCACTATGCCTATATAGCACTATTATTAAGGAAAATCATCATTCTTCAAATCAAATCATTAGTCATAAGGTCAAACCCAAAACGTTGAGATCTATAGCCCAAAACATATCTTAGTCATAAAGTAAAAGTTCTAAATCATTATCAAGCATCACGTAAAAACTCCAAACACTGCTTATCTATATCAATCAATCAAATCTAGTCAAACCCTTACAACTATTATCAAATATTGTCATACACAAGCCTCAATGGTTAAATCATAATGACATACTAATATGCATATCTCAATCACTTGCAAACACAATTTTAGTCAACATATTCATATTATAGTAAGTCAAATATTAAAACATACTTCCAAATAGAACTTGTTGTCTACTCCATTTCTATGGGAATAACACCCTTTAGGTGCACTTTTGATTTTACACAAAAATATTCACTTTTGTGACTTGTAGACATAATCCCACCCATAGGCCTTCCTCCGTGCGGTTGAGATGCTATAGGCACACCCTTGAGCTTTATTTGCTACAGATGAGGCTTAGAGTATGGGAAAATCTCTCTTCTCAAATCATACCTATGTTGTAGACTAACAATATCAAATATTTCTCTATTCATGCCAATAAGTCATACTTCAATAATAAATAGTCTTCTATACATATAATGCAAATGATAATAGGAGTATGGATATTATGGAGATATTCTCCCTCTAAATGGGAAGCCACTTCAATCATCTTCATTCAGGTCATCAACCTATCTATAATACTGCCATGCATCATCACATTTGTTAGATAATAAAGTTAGAGTATATAACATATTTATCATGGTCATATGCTAGCATCCGTTACTTTATTATGACACCAATATTTCATCAATGTTTAGGGTTTAATAACTAAAAGGAGCATACTTCAAGAGTCATGATCACAACATTACATGACTCAATCCATTAAGTTAGGGCATTCATTTTCACCATATGCCATAATTACTAAGCTCATTAAAACTTAACCAAGGTCAACAAAAAGATAATGAATATCAATCTCATTTTTACACTTATATTATCATCGCTACCATACTTATCACAAACATTATTAATAATATCAAGTTACTGTTGATTAAAATAAAGGTGCTAGCCTCCATCAAGTATACCAATATATTGTAGATCAATATTAAATAGAATCAAGAAGTTGTAGAAATTCCTTGTAGATTCAAATTGCTTATGTAATTTTCTAAAACAAAAGAATTGAATCTACTCTACTCATAAGTAGAAACCAATTTAATTGATCGAGAAATAAAAACATAAACATGAGACAAGATTCAATCACATATGCTCAAAAATTTGTCTAGGGGAAAGCAACTGCTCAAAACCATTTAATATATGTATTGTATTAATCATAAAATAGAGAATAAATACAATGCTTTCTCAAGCGTGAGAAACCTTTGCACTAGTATAATCTATTTCATTGCTTCACATATTGAACTTAGCCAATACTTAGCCAATTTTCTTCTCAAATGAGATACTATTTCCTTGCACTTTTTCCATGGGAATTAGGCCCCTATTAATTAAGAATTTCACCAATTTGAATTTCGTAATTCCATTAGGACTTTCTCTAACTCCATGCACCACCTGTATAACCCATAAAATTATAGAACTAACAGTATAATGTCGTTGGAATCCAATATCAACCAGGTAGCTCGATTTATCTACACATATCAATTATTTTGGGTTGATTTATGGTTTAAATGGAATATCAACTATTCAATGCTCCACTAGTTCTTAATCAATTAGAACTAGGTAAAATCATAATAACTCAAATTAACTGAACATGGTTGCTAGAAATTAGAAGTCAATCATAACTAAACATAACTCAAGTGTCTTTAACTCGAATTAAATGAGTTAACTAAGTGAAATGGCCATGTCACCTTATTTAAATACCTCCAAGTATTTTTATTAAATTAGAATTCAAATTTAACCTAATTAATTTTGGGAAAAATTAAATTAGGAATTTCTTGCTGCATTTTAAACACTCCATCTTAGCAAGAAAGGGATTACCTAATACCCCAACCCTGCCTCTATGAAACTCAAATTTTCCTCTTGAAAATGCCTTTATCAAGATGTATGCATCATGTTCTATTGTAGGAATGTATTCCAACAACATGATCCGCCTATGTACACAATCTCGTAGATGGTGATACATAATATCGATATGCTTGGATTGATCATGAAATAATGGATTCTTAGAGAGTTTGATACGACTCTGATTCTCACAATAAATCATAGTAGGATCCATCTTCTGACCAAAAAACCCAACAATAATTTTTCTCAATCAGATAGCCTCACATGCTACTTGACTTGGAGACATGTACTCTGCTTCTGCTAAGCTGAGTGAAACATATCTTTGCTTCTTGGTGTACCAAGAAACTATTGCTGAACCAACACTAAAATTCCTACTGATGTGCTCTTCCTTTATGGTGGACTCCCCATCCAATATTCATCTGTGAAGCCTTTCAACTTCACTCCCTCTGTCCATATTTACCATTGTCATCCTCAAATATGACAACTACACATAATAGTTGTGAGGTGTTTCTTTGTACCCATCAAGTATGACCAAATTAGTTATAGGCTCTCAATTTTTCCTTACATCCTTGGAAACATGATGTAAATTGATGATCCAAAGATCCTAAAGTGTGAAACATTTGGTTTCTTCCCTAAAACATTTTCCTATGGTATACTCATGCCAAGAATCCTGTGAGGACTCTTGCTCTGAAAATAAACAATTGTGTTGCATGGTTCAACCCACAAGTGCAGTGGTAAGCTCTGGTCATGCAACATTACCCATGTATCTCCTACAATAATTTTATTCTACCTCTCAGCCACCCCATTCTATTGTGGGTTATGAGGTATTGTAAACTCTCGTCAAATGCCTCCTTTTGCACAACAATTCCTAAACTCATTCGACACACATTATCCATTGTTATCACTTCTGAGAGCCTTCACTTTCTTGCTAGTGTCTTTCTCAACAAGCGCTTTAAACTCAAAGAATTTGGAGAATTTATGGTACTTCTTCTACATGAAGAAAATATAGCACTTTTATGAGAAATCATCTACAAATATCACATAATACTTGTGCTTGGATGTGCAGGATATTGAGAAAGGTCCACACACATCTAAGTGAATCTTTTCAAGGACTCCTTGTGCTTACTATCTGTTGTAGTGGCTACAACCACCCTCCAAAATTTTTCCTTAACTTCGTTTTGGAGCCTCCCTACCAACCTCTCACAGCAGCATGTCTTGTCTTATCAAGTACACAAGCTTCAGTGATTTTCTTGTAGAATGACAACCTGTCCATCAAAGCTTGTTGCATTCCCCTCATAGGTTGTGTCACCGGGCTTGGTCCATTTGTAGGTTGAGTAGTTCCCTCAAGAAATTGTACAATTCTGGAGGGAAACCAACCTTCCCTCCAAATATTGTGCAATTTTGTCTGGTAGCCTACTGGGCTCTAGAATTTCACAAATATTTCTGTCACTGTTCACTGAGAAAATTGCGCAATTCCTCCCAGCAAGGCTGCTCAGCCTAGAAATTGCCCAATTCTAGGCAACAGTCAGCTGCTCTACCCAGTAATTGTGCAATCCCTTTGGGAAGCCAACCTAGCTCTCTCCCAGAAATGCACATTTTTTCCTCCTAGTTGAGCATACTATTGCATGTGTGGTTGAGTTGACTGATTCCCTCTGAGACCGAGCAATTTGTTTTTGCATGTATGGGCTACTCCTCCCAAGGTAGCATGCAAAGGCATCCCTTGTTTCAGGGATCTATTTTTAGCAGCTAGAGGTTACATGCAAAGATCATTTCATAAAACTCCCACCAACTGTCACTTTCCCTAGATTTGTGGCATGCATGTCACAACCTCGATTTTATCAAAAATCATCAATCAGATGCTATAGAGCTCATTCCTCACATCGATCTAGAAACTCTGACATCCCACATTACATCTAGGAATAGTTGGCACATTCAACTCAAATGTTTTGGGCTAAGCTCGCTTTTCATGTCTCACATTGCATTTCTGGCGCTTTTTGTGTTTCGCTTCATATGAATTCTATCATCTTGGTTTTAGTGAGCGTTTCCTATCATTTTGATACATACTAGTTTGTACTAGCACTGTTTCAGTTTTCGTTTGTATTTCACTGCTGTCGCATGCATGACATTGTTTTGCACAAATGGTCACTGTTGCGGTGAATTGCTTCACACACATGCATGGTTTCCCATTTTCTGAATCCTGCAATTTATATTTTCATGAATGATCACTTACTCTTGTTTTCACTCATCTCACCATGAGTTTAGACTTCTCATGTTTTCAGTTGTCCATTAGCCGGACTGGGCTACCTTGGCTCAGACTGTGCCTTGCCTAGCTACCACTGCAAATTTCCAGAAGTGAAGGCTCTACCTTCCCTCTAGAAATTGTGCAAGCCTAGCTAGGCAATGACCTCTAGGCTTGCATTGCACAATTATTGGAGGAAGTGTCCATTGGTGCCAGAAACTGCGCAATGCGGTTTGCTGGATGCACATCACTGTTGACTGAAATTACGAATTGTTTAGTTTCAATCCTTAGTAGGTCAGGCTAGACTGTGAATTCCATATTTTAAGTCGTCATTCAAGCTCCTAATAGCCCAGACTATGCCTTGCACAATTTTGGTAGTCAGTCTCTCGACCTCCCTGCGAAAATTGTGCAACCTTTAGATCAATTAGACAGGTATGTTACAAGTCAGTGCTCATGTTTGTTTTGGTTTTCAACTGACAAATTTCTTTCCATGAGTGTTGCTATGTCTACAGGCAGCAAAGGTGTTCATCTATCTCTCAACAACACAATTACAATGGCCTTCAGGAGAGTAGACTCAAAGGAAACTTTTAAGAGCACAACGTGGGTTGCAGCTAAGAAAGTGTCTACAAGCTTGCCTACCAATGAAGACATCAAGTTGTTCATAGACAAGGACATCAAGATAAGATGGTATCAACATCACAATGAGCAACACCATCAACAACAACTGAAGGCATCATACCAAAAAAAATGAACAAAAGAGGAAGGTTGTTGACAACACAGATGTGGAACAAAGTTGCAAGCTCAAGCAGAGCTACTTGTGACGAAAGAAACTTTGGATACTTAGGCCGTGAAGTGATAGTGTGACATGAAGATCATTTGAAGATAAAGAACAAAATAGAGAAGGAGTTGTATGTGTTGAAGCAACAACTCAATGAAGAACAAGAGATGCATAGACGAGAGAATTAATTGCAGCAAGAACATGTACAATAGGGGGCGCAACATAAACTCAAGGATGAAATTTCCCTGTACAAGTTATAGATCCATCCTAGTAGCTAGCACGGAGTAGACAGGGTGCACAGTGTTGTTGATCACATGAAAGAGAATGTAGCAACATGAATGTCATTATGCGCATGCATGCAATCCCACCCATTTGTCACACTCACTGAGGTGAAGACAAGAAACAAGTCCAACTAGAGCTGAACATGTACTTCGACAAGTTGATGCGCACCCCCACTGGCACATACTTGGAGAGTAGCACAGACACTATGCATCAATGTGTTTCCAGATGGGCTGCACCCGAGAAGACCATGCTCATGCTAGCATATGATTTGGATGGAGGAGCCATACCGATGCACTGGATGCAATGGAGGCAAGAGTTCACTTCATCAAGATATCACCATGGAGTGCATGCACACCATCACGAACAACCAAGCTTGGCATCAACTCACCACCTTCGCCATCACAAGAATTTCATAGAGTTGGTCTCACCACAACAAACTGAGTGTCAATGATGTCTTGCATGGCTTTCTCAAGCCATTTTGTCTCACATGGGCACATGTGCATTGTAATGTAACACCTTTTCAAGTGGAAGTTCAAGTGTCGATAGTTGGATGTAAAAGTCATAGCGTAGATGAAGAGTCATGAAGGTAGATGAACTGTCACAATGGGGAATGTCAAGGGTCACCCCACCCTTTGCTATAAATAGAACCTCATAACACATTGTAAAGGCTTTTGGTCAGCCAAGTTTCCAATAGGACTATCTTAGAGAGAGCTTGGATAGTATTCTAACGACCCTTGGTTTCTCCACTACGTAGAGCTAGTATATCTCTTTAGAGGAGCAGACAATTTTGGTTGTAATGTTCCACTATTAGAACTAGTGGTTAGACATGGATGTATTGTATGAATGGAACTTACACTTATTAATATAACAGATCCAACACGTTTCATGCATATGTTGTATTGTATTCTATGCTATCTGGTTTACTCTAAATGATATATGTATTTGTTTTCTTATGAAGGAATGTATGGACTTTATTTTGTATGGATGTATGAACTTTTCTGAAATGTGTTTTTTTTTAACCATCACTTTGGATTTTTGGCTAACTTGCCTTCCATGTTGTGATGCATCTTTGCTCATGAGTTCCCTTATTGACTCTGTGCTATCACATATTTATAAGGGGCACACTCATCTCAAGCCCCGTGTGTTTGAAGCTCTCATGTACCTCCCTTGGCTTGTTGTAGCTGTCACATTCTTGCTTCCAATAGAGACATATTACTTTCCTCTGTGTGACATTGTGGTCAAGGCATTACCATACAACCCAATGTTGTGACTCCTATACCAAACAGTTTGAGGTCTAGTTGGGACTTCTTACCGGGGAGATCCCCTTACATGTTGGAGGATCTAGCATTGTAACATCTTGGCGCTAGAAGAAGGGCCAAATGACAAGCTAAGTCATCACATCTATTTTGAATCTCTACATATCTATCATGACTAACTACAAAATTGCTCTTCCGGAGTTTATGTCTTGGGAACGACTTCATTATCTCAGAAGAAATCTTGGATAACTTGTCACATAAAGCATATGATGGTGGAGGCCACTTAGCCTTGGTTAGGCATGTGGTCGGTGTTGTAGGCTCATGCAAAAGGTTGGAAACTTTGAAGAATACATGACCTGCGTGCTATTCATCTACATGCTTCGAGGGCACCCAATGCACTAGTGTACCACACTACCTGAGAAATCTATTCATTCTCTTACTCATCTGGTCACAGAGATAGAACGTTCTTTCAATCACTTTAACCATAAAGCACTTGATCAAGAAATTATTAAATTACAAAAAGAACCTGATGAATCCGTTGATTAGTTTTACACATGCTTTTGTAATCTCACATACCGATTTCTCGAAGGTGAAATTGATTGGGAATTTCTTTATGGAATATTTGAGTATACTCTTCGCATATCTAAACCTTGCTCAGCAAACTTCAGTGATGAAGCTACACAATCAAAGGCAGGCACAGTTGTTGTCACAAGTGACTGTCTACCTTCACCTCATCAAATAGCTCCACCATCGCAAAGTGATGTGAGAGATCATGCACACACATATTTTGAACTGTCACATCCCGCCATCTCACCTGCTCTTGATATCTATGCAGATTTGGCTCGCAAGCCTATTGGTTTTCACATGGATTCATTCCCTCAACCTCCGTCCCTACATACCATTGATCCTCTGGATTGTACTGTCTTCTGTTCTTCAATTCCGGACTCCTCACTTGTTGTGAATAGGGATCAAGCCATCGAAAGAGTTGGTGTTATGCAACCAACCTACACTATCATTCATGATAAGTGTGTGCGGGAATTTAAAGAAGAATCCATTGTAAAGGATGAATCCCTTCTAGCTGCACCTCATCCACGTTATCCTGACATCCCTTGTGATTTTACCACTATCGATTACCCCTGTGAAAACTCATTTTTGGATCTTTCTACTTCTGATCATTCACAAGATACATCGTATGTCAGTTAGTCATCATAGTGCTAAGAGGACACATCTTCCTTTGAACATCCA
Source organism: Pinus taeda (assembly GCA_000404065.3). Taxonomy (NCBI): domain Eukaryota; kingdom Viridiplantae; phylum Streptophyta; class Pinopsida; order Pinales; family Pinaceae; genus Pinus; species Pinus taeda. The sequence continues at coordinate 117,383 of APFE031389105.1, read as the reverse complement.
TCCAATTTGTCATCTGTCATTGCTAAAACACAAAGGGTGAACGTCCTTGCTTCTCATCTACCCCTCTATGCAATTCATCAAATCATGAGGATGCCGACAAACATCCTGAATTTTTTGATTTTGTTTGTCATGATCCATCTACATCTTCATCTAATCATGATGTTGATTCAATTGTTGTTAATCTGTCCAAAACACTGGTCTATGAGGATCCATCTATCAACAAATTCGAAACTTCGCAGACTGTCGAGGCACTTCAGTTTGAGCTGATCATTATGTCAGGCTCTTTTTGTCCTGAGGTTGGTTTCACTTTTGATCAGGAAATGGTTGAAACACTCAAGGCTCCCCACCACTCTTTGCTTTGCATTGAAGATCAACCAAACACCCATATTTCACTTCCTCCACTCGAACTACATAATCCCATTGCTCATGCATTGGAGGAATGTTACACAACAAGCATACATACACAACATAAGTGGTCTACCTTTCTCATGTTTGTTGGCATGTCACAGTGAAGAGAATGCATACACTCAACATCTGCATGTAGTGTAGCACAACACCATGGTAGCTCCACAGAGTGCATGTCATGCACTTTCATTCATCTTTGTTCTGTGGTCACTGGTAAGCTCGAAGTGTGTCTATCTTCATCATTATATCTTTCATGCTTGTTTTTTTGTGCAAATGCGATGTTCACAAACTGTGCCTTCACCAACATGGGTAAACCAATGCGCCTATGGTTGCATTGGAAGTATCACTTCACGTGAGATGACCCATGCATTATTAGCTTAGGAGTAGGAGTAGTGTTTGCTTTTGAGTTGTTTTCTTGCATGTATGTTTGCTTCCTTCCTTGTGTGTTCTATTTATTGTTTGTTTATTTTCTTACTTGTTTTTCTTCCACGTTTTCTTCTGCTTCTTTATTCGATTTCTCGTTTGTTTTCTTGTTTTATCCATAGGTTATTTCACATGGACGCGTGCAACTCTTGAAACAAGCTGAGTAAATTACAAGAGGACTTGTATAACTATCAACATTTGGTTATCTGTTGTCCTCTCTCTTTTGTAAGAAATTTTTGTCTTCAGTCCATGATACATCAATGGAAAATACATACTGTTCGAAGTGAACCTTGGTGAAAACACAACGCATGCGCACTAACTGGTATCACATACTCTAGTCAGTTATATGTTAATCCTTGTCATCTTAGTCAAGTAGAGTAAGGTGAGGGTGAAAACGTTAACAAGAACATCAGAGGTATACATAAACTACTTCTCTAAAGGAACAACCTCTTCTTCTCTCAGTAAGTTGGGATCCCTCTTTGGCCTCTGAAATGAATAAGTGCTATGCATAGTTATGAAGATAAAAATGAAAAAAATGAAAAAGTGAAAAGTTTGAAAAAAAATTGAAAATGAATAAGGCAAAAGAAGAGAAAGGCTTCCTGTGTAGAGAGGTGATGCAAGTAACTCCATCAGGGTACTGACCAGGCTCACTGGCAGTGGAGCCATGCTTGTATTCCCGTGTGCCTTTACCAGGGTATTGTCCAGATCTACTGGTAGCGGAGCAACACGAGAGATGAAACTAGGAGTTTGACGACTATACTGCTTGTGCATCATATAATACTAAAATCCAATTGAAATAACTGTGTCATCTTGACTTGGTATGTGTGTTGACCAACCAAGGGCTTGGAAGATGTTACATATTATAATCAAGCAAGTGTGGAAGCCAAGACAAATTGAGAATTGAACAATAATTCCGGAGGTGTTAGACTTGATTTTCACGAACAAGGTCCATTCAGAGAATTGGAGTTCTACCAGTGTGTCGCCAAGTGTTGTAGTAGCTACAACCATGCTCTAAATTTTTTCCTTAGCTTCGTTTTGGATCCTCCCTACCAACCTTTCACGGCAACATGTCTTGTCTTTTCAGGTACACAAGATTTAGTGATTTTCTTGAAGAATGATAGCCTATCCATCAAAGCTTGTTGCATTCCCCTCACAGGCTATTTCGCTAGACTTGGTCCAACTGGAGGCTAAGTAGCTCCCTCAATAAATTGTGCAATTTTGGAAGGAAACCAGCCTTCCCTCCAGAAATTATGCAATTCTGTCTAGCAACTTGCTCGGTTCCAAAATTGCGCAAATTTTCCTGTCATTTTTCATTGAGAAAAGTGTGCAATTACTCCCACTAGGGATGGTCAGCCTAGAAGTTGCACAATTTTGGGCAGAAATCAACTACTCTGCCCAAAAATTACGCAATCCCTTTGGGCAGCCAACTCGGCTCCCTCCCAAAAATGTGCATTTTTTTCCTTCTAGCTAAGCAGATTATTGCATGTGTAGTTGAGTTGGCTGATTCCCTCTGGGACCTAGCAAAACTATTTTGCATGCATGGGTTGCTCATTCCAAGATAATATGAAAAGGAATCCCTTGTTTTAGGGATCTATTCTTAGCAACTGGAGGTTACATGCAAAGATCATTTTAGAAACCTCCCACCAAGTGTCTCTTTCCCTAGATTTGTGGTATGCACGTCGCAACCTCGATTCTATTAAAACTCATCAACTGGATGCTACAGAGCTCATTCCTCACATCAATCTAGTAGCTCTGACATCCCGCATTGCATCTAGGAGTTGACGGCACATTCAACTTAGTTCTTTTTGGGTAAGCCTACTTTTCATGTCTCGTGTTGTGTTTTTGGCGCTTTTTGTGTTTCGCTTCATATGAATGTTGTCTGCTTGATTTCAGTGAGCACTTGCTATCATTTTGATACATACTAGCTTGTACAAGCACCGTTTCAGTTTTCGTTTGCATCTCATTATTGTCTCATGCATGACACTGTTTTTCCCGGGTGGTTGTCATTGCAACGACTCGCTTCACACACATGCATGCTTTCCCATTTTTTGAATCCTGTAGCTGTTGTTTGCATGAATTACCATTCACTATTGTTTGCACTCATATCACCATGCATTCATACTTCTCATGTTTTCTGTTGCCTGTCAGTCGGACTGGGTTGCCTTGGCCCAGACTCTGCCTTTACCAACTAGCACTGCTCATTTTCAAAAGTGAAGGCTCTGCCTCCCCTCTAGAAATTGTGCAAGCCTAGCTAGGCACTCACCTCTAGGCTTGCACTGTGAAATTCTTGGAGGTAGTGTCCCATTGGCCCTAGAAATTACGTAATGTAGTTCGATGGATGCATGGCACAGCTAATAGAAATTGTGCATTGCATAGTTTCAATCCTTAACAGGCCAGGCTGGATTGTGCATTTGGTAGTTCCAATATTCAATCAGCCTCTCGACAACCCAGGCTCTGCCTTGTACAGTTTTGGTAGTCATTCTCTTAACCTCCCAATGGAAATTGTGCAACCTTCATGATCAATCACACAGGTATGTTGCAAGTCAATCCTCAAGTTTGTTTTGGTTTTTGACTGATAGATTGCTTGCCATGAGTGTTGCTATCTCTACAAGAATCATAGGTGTTGTTCTATCTTTTAGCAACACAATTACAATGGCCTTCATGAGAGCAGATTCAAAGGACACCGTTGAGAGCACAACATGGGTTCAAGCCAAGCAAGTGTCTATGAGCTTGCATACCTATGAATAGATCAAGCTATTCGTAGACAAGGACATCAAGATAAGATGGAAACAACATCATAACAAGAAACACCATGAATAGTAGTTGAAGGCAGCATACCAAAAAAAAAGAACATAAGAGGAAGGTTGTTGACAACACAGAGGCGAAACAAAGTTGCAAGCTCAAGAAGATCCACTTGTGATGAAATAAACTTTGGAGACTCAGGCTATGAGGTGATGGCATGACATGAAGATCACGTGAAGACATAGAATAGAATCGAGAAGGAGTTGGATGTGCTGAAGTAGAAACTCAAGGAAGAACAAGAGCTGCATAGACAAGACACTGAGTTGCAACAAGAATAGGTACAACAAAGGGTGCAACATGCACTCATGACTGAAACTATGCTCGAACAAGTTATAGATCCATCCCGATAGCTAGCATGGAGCAGACAAGGTGAGCAGTGTTATTGATCACGTGCAAGGGAATGCAACATCATGCATGTCATTATACACACACATGCGATCGCACCCATTTGGCACACTGACCGAGGTGAAGACAAGAAGCAATTCCAACTAGAGCTGAACATGTACTTTGAAAAGTTGATGTGCACAAACACCAACACATGCTTGGAGAGCTGAAAAGACATTATGCATCAATGTGTTGTTGGTTCAGGTGCACCCAAGAAGACCATGCACATGCTAGCAAACGAGTTGGATGGAGAAGCCATACCAATGCACCAAATGAAATTGAGGCAAGAGTTCATTCAACAAGATGTCACCATGAAGTGCATGCACACCATCATTGATGACCAAGCTTGGCATCATGTCACCACCATCACCATCACAAGCATGTCATAGATTTGGTCTCACTACAACAGACCGAGTGTCAGTGATTTCTTGCATGGCTTTCTCAAGTCATTTTGTCTCACATGGGCACATGTGCATTGTAATGTAAAGTTTTGTTAAGTGGAAGTTCAAGTTTCGATATTTGGATGTAATAGTCATAGTGTAGATGAAGATTCATGAGGGTAGATGAACTGTCACAAAGGGGAATTTGAAGGGTCACCCCACCCTTTGCTATAAATAGAACCTCATAACTCATTGTAAATGCTTTCTTTAGACAAGCTTTCGATAGGGCTATCTTAGAGAGAGCTTGCACAATATTGTAACAAGTGTTGGCTTCTCCACTCTGCAGAGCTAGTATATATCTTTGAAGGAGGAGAAGGTTGTGGCTGTAACGTTCCGTTGTTGGAATAGTGGTTAGACATGGATGTATTGTATGACTGGAACTTACACTTATTAATATAACAAAATCAACATGTTTCATGCATATGTTGTATTTTATTCTATGTTGTCTAGTTTACTCTAAATGATATATGTATTTGTTTTCTTACGCATGCATGTATGGAATTTTCTGTGTATGATGTATGAATCTTTCTGAAATGTGTTTTTGGTTTAACCATCACTTTGGATTGCTAGCCAACTTGCCTTCCATTTTATGATGCATCTTTGTTCGTGTGTTCCCTTCTTAACTTTGTGCTATCACAGGTTTCCAAGGTGCGCAATCATTTGAACCCCCATGTGTTTGAACCTCTCATGCACTTTCCTTGGCTTGCTGCCACTGTCACACCCTTTCTACCAACATAGACAACTTACTTGCCTTTGTGCGAAATTGTGGTTAAGGCATTACCGTATGACCCACTTCTTGGACTCCTATAACAAATTATCTGAGGTCCAGTTGGGACTTCTTATTGGGAAGATCCCCTTAAATGTTGGCAGGTCCAACACCGTCAACACTATCCGGATCACTGAAGGTGGCTTTCATGTACTTTGCCAATGTACACCCTTTGCATGTATATCAGTTCTCGAGTGCACCTTTGGGAAGGCCTGTAGAGATATGTTGCATGATATTCAAAGCACCACGGGGAAAATGACCAACTATCTTATGCCATAATTCACCAATATCTTGGTTGTGCACCTTCTTTGCCTTTTTTCTTAATGCTGCACAATATCCAACATATAATTTGTAGAGGTTCTTCACTCGAACACTAATATTCTTCACTTTTCTGGTGGCAATGTGTCACGGGAAATCCTTCCCTTTACCAAATATCACATCATAGCCACAGTCTTTTAATACTGATGTGGAAACTAGATTCTTCTTCAAACTTGGTTCATACATCACATCCTTGAGCCTAAGAGGGGATTCAGGCTCCCTCTAAAACATAATTTTACCAATAACAGTTGCGCTATACCTTTCATCATCTCCCATATCTATGTGAATCTAGAGATCCTTCTCCAACAATTCACTAAAAAATTAGTTGTTTCCCATCATATGGAATGAAGACCTACTATCTTGATACCACACACTACCCATCACTATGATTGGCATGCATGTAATGAGGGTGAAATCCAATTCTAATTGTGAAGCCAAGATTCACCTACCGCTCCTCCTTACGGCTTCTTTCCATCTTTCCTGTGTGGACACTTTGTGGCATGGTGTCCCATGTCATGACAATAAAAGAACTTGATGTATATGGAGTCTCTTTCCCATAGATATTCAAGACAATATGATCTCAAACTTCCTCTAATATGATCCTCCTTGACTTTGCTAAACACTTCTTCCATTATTCTAGGTCTTGAGCATCAAATTTAGGAGGCTTCGGAATATCATTATCTATGAGTTCCTTCAATCCATTATCTTCCATCATTGCCTCCATCTTATTCTTCCAAGCAGTATAATTTGAGCTAACATCAATGGCATACTTGAGTCTCAGTCCATAGAAAGACATCCTTCTAGCTTTGAAGAATTATTTTGCAAATTCGATTCACCTACAAAGACAACTTCAAATTCTTCTCTCCTATCGTGATTCCTCCTCTGATACCATGTAGAAATTCCTTGTAGATTCAACCTGCTTATGTATTTCATAAAACAAAATACTTGAATCTACTATGCCCATCAACGAAAATAAATTTAATCGATCAAGAAATCACAACATGAACATGAGAAAAGATTCAATCACATATGCTCAGAGATTTATCTAGGGGAAAGAAATTGCTCAAAACCCCTTACTATGTGTATTTCATTAATCAGAAAAGAGAGAATAAATACAATTCTTGCTCAAGCTTGAGCAAAATTTGCACTAGTATAATCTATCTCACTACTTCACAAACTGACCATGGCAAATACTTAGCCAATTTTCTTCATTCTCAAGCTCATATTTCCTTGCATTGTTTCCTTGGCAATCAAGATCCTATTAATTAGAAAATTCACCAGTTTGAATTGCACAGTAAAATTAGGCCTTTATTTGAATGCATGCACCACCTGCACAACCCAGAAAATTATACAATTGATAGTACACTGCCCTTGAACTCCAATCTCAATTGGGTAACTCGATTTATTTGCATGCATAAATTATTTTGGGCTTATATATGAGTTAACTGAAATATCAACTACTAGACCCTCCAGTGCCTCCAACTTGAATTAACTGATTTTTAACTGAGTGGTAAGGCCATGTCACCTCAGTTAACTACCTCTGAGTATTTTTATGAAATTAGGATTTGAATTTCTCCTAATTAATTTTGTGTAAAATTAAATTAGGAATTTATTGTTGCATTTCAATATATGTTCAGTATGTCTAAAAGGTAAGTTACTTGTTCACTACCAAGAGAAGTATCTCATCATAAGTACCATGAATGAAACTTTCTTTAATATGCATGAGCCATTTGTGAAGGGGAAATTCTCATCAAACCTTAGGGCTTACCTTGCCATCAATACTGCAGTTGAAACTTAACATTGAAACAATATACCATGCATACCTTGTAGTATTCAAATACCTGTGCACCTTCTTACTTTACATAGGCAACTTGTAGAATTTTGTTACCTTTACTAGCTCCTCTCTTCCTAAATTAGCCATGATCCTGAAGAAGGATCCACTTATCACAACTCATCAAGAGGTTAGCAACATCCAAATATATATGCATGAATTATAGGTAATAATCAAAACAATAATCAAATCCATAAGTACAAATAAAAGTAAGAAGCAACATAAATCAAGAAATACTTATCTTTAATAAGATGTGATCATCTCCCATCACTGTTTATAATACAGTTGTTTCCTTCAATATATATTCATCAACTTCATCATGAACAAGGCCTAATAGAAATTGTACCATGTAGGGATTCATTAACTCGATCACATTGATAATAGGGTTTCTAGATTTTGTATCTCATATCTTTTCCATAATCCAAGGTTTCTCTCAAAACCTAACCTCATAATATCCATCAAGCCATAATACACAAATTACATAGGGTTTCCTTCAAACCCTAGAATTATTTTATGTCTCCCCCATCTTCTGTTGCTTTCATCATAGGGGTGATCTTCAATGACTTTTCTTCATCCCACCTTTGATACCACATTAATTTTTCTTATGGCTATATTTTTCTTTTCTTTGATAATTGCATTTCCTCGTCAACTCATTAAATTCACCCCATAACATTATAACATTATCGATATTTACATTTTTCAACAACATATGAAATTATGTAGAAATAACAATATCATCATTATCAATGTAGTGGAACATAAAGGAACAATAGAAGAAAATCATTCACACATAGAGACACAAGGATTCGCTGGAGACAAGGGGAAAACCCACTATGGGTAAAACCCTTTCAAAATATTCTTCTTATCATATTATCCTTGAACAATTAAGTAAATTAGAGTATAGTAATTCATATCTTCAACCATAAACCTCTCCAGCAATAATCAACTAAATAATATCCATAAAATGAACCCATGAATACTTATACTCAAAAACCCTGATTCAGAACCCTGTATTCAACTATTATTGTATACCGTCAACTTCCGAACCTTGTAGTCAACAAGCAAAAACTTCAGAAATTGAAAAACCAACATTTAGGTCCCAATTGCATGGAGGAGGAGACATGTGTGTGACTAGAAAGGTCCAGTCACTCCCTTGAACCTATAATCTAGTGAATGTGGTTGAATTCAACCTTTAGAGAGCCTACAACTGTGATTCTGAAACCCTATATTCCAGTCGAATGGAGGAGAATTTTTGCATGCAACTGATATTCTTTAGTCGTATGGATGAGCCAGTTAGCCAGTGATGGTGGTTGATTTCTTCCTCTCTCATGCATGCAACTGATACCAAAAACCCTAAAACAAATATGCGAGCTTCAAAGCCTGCAATTTCATCTCCAAACGAACCTATTCCTCCCCGGATCTACCTCATACATGTGTGAGTAAAAAAAGATAAAGAGAATAGAGGAATGATCCATGATGATGTCCAAATGAAGTGGAGGTTACTTGTATTTATAGCCTTCCAAGGGCGTCTAATTTTATTTAGGACCGACCTAATCAAATATGCACATGTGGGCTCATAATTCAAAAATACACTTTCCCTTGTCCAAATTAGATGACCTTTAGATCGATTTTGGTCCTCTAAAAAATAGAACTTTAATGAAATGATTATCTTCTTCAAATGAGGTATAGAAAATGGAATCTGACCGTAGTTTCCTATTTTAACACATTTCATGGAGCTACTTTGTAGAATATGATCCCCCTGACATTTAATGAGGGTGCTAATATCTACAATATATTCTTGATACCATTTGTCATAAACTACATAATAAAAGTACATGGTTGTTACATCTTTCAATGACAATGCTTACAAGGAAAAAATGGATTGAATTATTGATATGCATGCCTACATCAAATGTTCCTCATCTAATGGAATGATGTCTTCATGATGACCCATGACTAATGATGCACAATGACATACATGACTCAAGAAACATATTCATGATTGTAATAAAAATATATGACTAATATATAACTCTCTTGAAAGCTTGTCTATCACCATGACTCTTTCTCCACCACATATTTGAAAAATGATACCTAATTCAATGGATATACGGTTTTATAATGAAGGTACAAGGCTAAATAATGACTACAACATGACATTCAACAACCCACATATGGATGAAACCATTTTTCCATTGCATGCCTAAACACCATGGCTGCTCAATTAGAAGACCCAACAACATGTTATGAAGATGTAATAAGAAACACACGTGCCCTTTACATGAGCGAAACAAAATGATCCACTATGATACATGTCACCAGGGAAAATTTTAAGGATGGAAATTTATTTTAAAGTTTAGAAACATTGGAAAATGTCACTACTCCATAATATGCAATCTATAAAATGTTTGGCAATATTTTTGTAAAAATATTAAACTTTATAATATTTTTATACAATCTCTATATAAAAATTTGGTGATTTTAAGCTAAAACAATTTCATACTATAAAATTTGGGCAAACAATATTTAGAAAAAGTGGAAATTAGTGATTGGTTTTTTGGAAAACAATGGCAAATTAGCCTACTTGTTAATATTATCCCCTAAAATTTTCCCTTCATGTCATGAAAAATTTCTATTCATCCAACATACCAATATGTCAAAAGTAACATAGTTATGGCCTAATCAAGACTCTCTCTAAAACATGGAAACTCAACTAATGCATAACAATGCTACATGATTGTTAAAAGCACATCAGAGTGCTAAAGCAAGATGACTCTCTTTTATGCATGCATGAATGACTCTTACTAGGGTTACCAAGTGGTGATCATGCAAGTACAACCTCGATACCCTAATAGAATGCAAGGCTTCCACTGAGCTTATTATACCTCTAATACATAGGCTAACCTTGTGGACGTTAATGTGTAAATATGTTATGAATGACAACACAATGTTACTGATATAAATTTGATTTTCATGCTACCAATTACTACTAATATCCCCTTGAGATTATGCCAATATTAGTTTCCAGTGCTACAAGTGAATATGGTTGTAACTAAGATGTTATTAATTTATTCAAAATTTGAAGAAGAGATTTTTCTCCATTTCTTATTTCTTTAGGACTTTTCATCACTACATATAAATCATGTGTAGTTATGATTCCTTTCACTATTACTTGTCAAACATCTTCTTCTATAATTTTGATTCATCTTGATGTGAATATGATTGCATTTCCTCTATTAGTCATTTGACTCACAGTCAGTATATTGTGTCCTAACCCTTCAACTTGTATGACATCAACAACTTTTGTATTTTTGACATCAAAATTGGCTCTACCTTTCTTGATCAATTTCACAGGTTCATTGTTTCCAAGAATGATGTCACCACCCTTATTTTTCTTGAAATACATAAATTTGTTCTTGTCTGCAAACATGTGATGACAACTTCCACTCTCTATGTACCAATGACCATCTTCTTCAAATCCACATAGTTCAAGGATACACTTCACTTGCTTCTTTTCCTTTTCCTTGATATGATGACTACTGATAGAGGATTATTCTTTATGTATTTTGATAAATGAATTATTGTTTCATTTAGTTTCTTGAATAGGATCTACTTGTTTTCTAAATTTTCTAAATCGTGGCCGACCTATACATAAATATGCTTGAGGTCAACTGTGTTCACCTTCCAGGGAGTATTTTATGAGCAGACATCTGGTGTGGCAATGGGATCTCCCCTCTCGCCGATCGTGGCCAACCTATACATAAATCTACTTGAGGTCAACTGTGTTCACCTTCCAGGGAGTATTTTATGAGCAGACATCTGGTGTGGCAATGGGATCTCCGCTCTCGCCGATCGTGGCCAACCTATACATAAATCTGCTTGAGGTCAACTGTGTTCACCTTCCAAGGAGTATTTTATGAGCAGACATCTGGTGTGGCAATGGAATCTCCCCTCTCACCGATCGTGGCTAACCTATACATAAATCTGCTTGAGGTCAACTGTGTTCACCTTCCAGGGAGTATTTTATGAGCATACATCTGGTGTGGCAATGGGATCTCCGCTCTCGCCAATCGTGGCCAACCTATACATAAATCTGCTTGAGGTCAACTGTGTTCACCTTCTAGGGAGTATTTTATGAGCAGACATCTGGTGTGGCAATGGGATCTCCCCTCTCGCCGATCGTGGCCAACCTATACATAAATCTGCTTGAGGTCAACTGTGTTCACCTTCCAGGGAGTATTTTATGAGCAAACATCTGGTGTGGCAATGGGATCTCCCTTCTTGCCGATCGTGGCCAACCTATACATGGAATACTTTGAAAAGAAGGCCCTTGAATCATATCCCTTAAAACCAGCCTGGTGGAAACTATTTGTCGACGATACAAATATAAAATGGACTCATGGTAAACTAGAGCTTGACAAGTTTTTCATTCACCTAAATTCTATCTCTCCAGAAATAAAATTTACTATGGAACTTGAGGAAAACATGAGCATCCCATTTTTAGACGTTCTAATCATCAGAAAAGAGGATGGCTCTTTAGGGCATAAATTCTTCAGGAAGTCAACCCACACAGAAAGTTGCCTTCATGCTGAATCCCACCATCACCCAGCCCAGAAATTTGGGGTTCTAAACACCCTTGCCATCAGAGCGCTTCAAATATCTGACTCAGAGCATCTTAATGAAGAAATGAAGCATTTGGTTTCAACCTTTAAGAGCATAGGCTACAAAGAACAAGAAATTAAAAGAGCCATAGAAAAAGCCGAAAGAAAGTTGCTATCTCATAATCCTAAGGCTCAAGACCAGCCTCAGGGTTGTAAAGTTTTTCTACCTTATATCCATGGAGTTACAGACAAAATCGCTAAAATCTTAAGGAAGAAAAACATTATCACGCATTTCTCAGCTCCTGGAACTATTAGGCAAGGTTTGAGGTCTGTAAAAGACGATATTGACAAACATCAGCTCAAAGGAGTCTACAAAATAGATTGTTCATGTGGAAAAAGCTACATTGGTGAAACAGGTCGCTCCCTACAGACAAGGCTCAAGGAACATGGTGCTGATATTAAGAATGAAAGATCTCGTACCTCAGCTTTGGCTGAGCACTCCGCAAAGACTAAGCACCATATCTGCCTCGAAAGAACATCAATTATCGCAAAGGAGGAGCAGCATCAGAAACGAAAGATCAGAGAAGAGCTTGAAATTATCAAGCATCCTCATAATCTAAACAGGGACAACGGTATGGAGATTAGCAGGAGCTGGCTTCCCTTGATCAAGGAATCAAGATCGCAAACTCATCCCAAGTATAGCAGGTAAGCAGGTAAAATATTCCATTAACCCTATTTTAATATTAACAAATATATAATAATTAACCTAAAAATTCAACAATAATAATTAAAATTCTATATATTAATCATAATTAATTAATAAATGAATTTCTATATATTTCTTAGTATATTTAGTATTTCAATAATATATTAATTCAAAAATTTAATTAATTAATATAAACTAATTAATTATTAGGGTTTATTAATTTATAACATAATAGTATTAAATTAATAAAGTTTAAATTAATAAAATAAATATTATTTTATTATTATACAATTTTTTATTAATTTACTTTTTATTAATTATTATTTAATAATTTAAAAAATTATTTTTTATAATTTAATTTTATTAATTTAATATTTTATTATTATTATAACTTAATAATTAGTTTAATTAAAATTAATTAAATTAATAATTTTATTTATTATTAAATAGAATTCAAATAATTATCAATTTTATATTCTAATTAAATTAATAGAATTAATAATATTAATAAAAATGAAATAAATTAAAATTAAATTAATTAAAATTATTTAATAAAATTAATCTAAATATAAAATTAATAAAATTAATTAATAAAATTTCCCAGCCGACACTGTGTTGATCCAAAAAAAATTTAACCTCATTAGTATTTATTCCCTAAAGCAGCTCATCTTTTATCATCATTCTTAAGTCCTGATGATGGATCCCATTTGGGATTTGAAACGTTGGCATAAAAAATGTTCATACTGTGGGTTCTCTGGTAACTGATTCAAAAGATACAAACCACAGATCTCTTAAATCCAGAATCTTGTCCCTACACGGAGAGGATATTTGGAGTGAAATCCTTTTACTCGAAAGATTTAGAGTGAGGATAGCAAGAAGAGCTACCGATCTTCATTTTCTTAAAAACTGTAGGGACAATAATCTCATTCCTCCATTTGCACAAGTCAAGCATAGATTGCAGAACATATATAATAGCAAGGCATTTTTACAACTAAACTTCTCTCTAATTCAGTCATAAATTAAAAGGGTTAGGGCTTCTCTTGAAAATCTTGGACGCTTGGCTCTCTCAACACACCTTAAACTAGTTAACAACATCAAGAAAAATCTCTGGTCGATCATTGATTCCAGGATTGCTCTGAAAGCTGATAATGAAGGACAGATTGCTCAGGCAAGGCAGCGCAAGAAGTTATCCAATCTGTTGAGCAGGAGCAAAAGTGATAACATCGCCCAAGAGTGTGATATCATTGATAATATTTCACACAATGGCTGCTGTATAAATAGCGTTATGTATAACACAATCAAGACAGGGCTGGACAACGTTAATGACATAAACAACGTTAAGACCACTGGGCTAGACAACGTTCAAAACCCTTTCAACAATACGCAGGTTTTGCTTAGCGTAGGAGGCAATAATATAAAGAATAAAAATGTTAACGCAGACCAAATTATTGTTAACGCAGGTGCCAATGATAACGTTAACACAGATAACATCCAGATTAACGAGGTGGGCATCGTTTCACCCAGTGCAGGAGTCCAGATTAATGTTATTGCAGACCAGATTAACACAGGCGCCATCGCAGAAGGCTTCATCCAGGTTAACACACGTACCAATGGTGTTAATAATGTTAACACAGTCAAGATTAATGTTAACGTAGGTGCCAATGATAACGTTAACACAGATAGCATCTGGATTAATGAGGTGGGCAGCGTTTCGCTCAGCGCAACAGTCCAGATTAATGTTAACGCAGTCCAGATTAACGATAGCGTAGGTGCCAATGATTTTAATAACATTAACGTAGAAGGTTTAAAGAATAGCATCTAGATTAACGCACGTACAGCCAATGATGTTAATAACGTTAACTCAGATGATACATACAGTGGGAAGGGTAACCCTAATATCGGTTTTAAGAAGAACGACAAGGATAATTCCCTCAGTGCAAATAATAAGGGGCAGGATCTTGGTTTAGACAGTGGAAAATGTAACTTTAAAGACCATAATAAAGAAAAAAGTCAGGCCTTAGGGAAGCCTTGTGAGACAAAATCAAGAAGAAAAGTTGTCAATCTGTCTTCCCAGGAGTTAGAGCCTGAAATCATTAATGTCCTCAACAGAGGCATGGGGTTTGCAGTTGCTCCTAAAAACCTCCCTATTGAGAAAATGATTTGTAGCATAGAGGAGGGTATTAACAACCTTCCTTTAGATGACAAAGAATCATTAAGATAGGAATTTTCTCTCATTATGAGGAAAGCCAAAACTCCCAAAAGCAACTTAAGTAGGGAAGAGCAAAGAGCCTTCAAATCCTTGCGGAACAATGACAAGATTGTGGTTCTTAAGGCAGATAAAGGAGGAGCAGCATTCATCTTGGATAAAGATGAATATATATGCAAAATGAATGAACACCTAAAATGTGGCAGTTATAAGAAGCTGAGCAGTAATCCCATCCCCAAGATTATGAAAGAGGTAAAAAAGATCATCTCAGACTCCAACCTTGACGATAAATTGAAAAAGAAACTAATCCCTTCTTGTGAAACTATCCCAAGAATCTATGGTTTACCTAAGATCCATAAAGAAGGAGTGCCTCTTAGACCAATTGTTAATACTATTGGTTCCCCAACCTATGAGCTTGCTAAGTATGTTGCTAGAATTCTTAAGCTCCTTGTCGGAAATACTGATTCCTTCATCAAAGACTCCCACAGTTTTGTGAATCTTATTAAAAATGAGAAGATAGAACGTGATGACATTCTTGTGAGCTTTGACGTAGTATCCTTATTCACCGAGATTCCTCTTGATGAAGCCATTCAAGTTATAAAAGATGTTACTGATCCAGGGACTGCAAAATTGGCTGAAATCTACTTGAGGTCAACTGTGTTCACCTTCCAGGGAGTATTTTGTGAGTAGACATCTGGTGTGGCAATGGGATCTCCCCTCTCGCCGATCGTGGCCAACCTATACATGGAATACTTTGAAAAGAAGGCCCTTGAATCATATCTTTTAAAACCATCCTGGTGGAAATGATTTGTCGATGATACAAATATAAAATGGACTCATGGTAAACCAGAGCTTGACAAGTTTTTCATTCACCTAAATTCTATCTCTCCAGAAATAAAATTTACTATGGAACTTGAGGAAAACATGAGCATCCCATTTTTAGACGTTCTAATCATCAGAAAAGAGGATGGCTCTTTAGGGCATAAAGTCTTCAGGAAGTCAACCCACACAGAAAGTTACCTTCATGCTGAATCCCACCATCACCCAGCCCAGAAAGTTGGGGTTCTAAACACCCTTGCCATCAGAGCCCTTCGAATATCTGACTCAGAGCATCTGAACGAAGAAAAGAAGCATTTGGTTTCAACCTTTAAGAGCATAGGCTACAAAGAACAAGAAATTAAAAGAGCCATAGAAAAAGCCGAAAGAAAGTTGCTATCTCATAATCCTAAGGCTCAAGACCAGCCTCAGGGTGGTAAAGTTTTTCTACCTTATATCCATGGAGTTACAGACAAAATCGCTAAAATCTTAAGGAAGAAAAACATTATAGGTCTGTAAAAGACGATATTGACAAACATCAGCTCAAAGGAGTCTACAAAATAGATTGTTCATGTGGAAAAAGCTACATTGGTGAAACAGGTCGCTCCCTACAGACAAGGCTCAAGGAACATGGTGCTGATATTAAGAATGAAAGATCTCGTACCTCAGCTTTGGCTGAGCACTCCGCAAAGACTAAGCACCATATCCGCCTCGAAAGCGCATCAATTATCGCAAAGGAGGAGTAGCATCAGAAATGAAAGATCAGAGAAGCGCTTGAAATTATCAAGCATCCTCATAATATAAAAAGGGACAACGGTATGGAGATTAGCAGGAGCTAGCTTCCCTTGATCAAGGAATCAAGATCGCAAACTCATCCCAAGTATAGCAGGTAAGCAGGTAAGATATTCCATGAACCCTATTTTAATATTAACAAATATATAATAATTAACCTAATTCAACATATAATTAAAATTCCTATATATTAATGATATAATTAATAAATGAATTTCTATATATATAGATTTAATTATCATATTAAATTATTATAATTAATCAAAATTAATTAATAATTATAACTAATTAATTATTAGGGTTATTATTTAATAACAATAATTTAGTTTAATTAAATTATAAAAGTAATTATAAAATAAATTAATAAAAATAAAATAATTTTATTTTATTAATTTTATTCATACAATTTAATTTTAATTTAAATATTTTATTAATTTTAATTATTTTAATAATTTAAAATTATTTTTATTAATTTTATTTATTATTAATATTTAACTATTACTTATTTAATTAATAATTAGTTTTAATAATTAATAATTTTATTTATTTTAATTAAATAGAAATCAAATTAATTTACAATTTTAGTTATTATAATTAATTAATGAATTAATGATTAATTAAATAAATATTAATTAATTAATTAAATTTATAAAATTATTTTAATAAAATTAATATAAATTAATAAAATAAAATTAATAAAATTAATAAATAAATTTCCCAGCCGACAGTGTGTTGATCCAAAAATTTAACCTCATTAGTATTTATTCCCTAATGCAACTCATCTTTTATCATCATTCTTAAGTCCTGATGATGGATCCCATTTGGGATTTGAAACGTTGGCATAAAAATGTTCATACTGTGGGTTCTCCAGTAACTGATTCAAAAAAAAAAAATTCATTAACTTTCTCCTACACTCTTTTGCCACATGTCCAAATTTATTCCACATATAATGCCTTATGTGACCAGAGAAGGGGGGAAAATAATCATAGTACTTATATTTCATATTACTTTCATTTACATATGATCTACAATCTACAACCTTATGAGAAAATAAATTTAATGTAAAATAATAGCCTTTAAAGAAACTTTAATATCTAGGAATCGATGATCTTCCTTTGGAGAGACTATTTACCTTAGGCGTGCTTCTATATTCAGCTGTGACGTGTCCAAAGTTGTGACATATAAAACAATAAATATCATCGATCAAGGGGGAGAATGAATTATTTTCCCTTCTTTAGAGGTTTACATTTCTACCATACTCATTATTGGGAGAAAATGATTTTCTTTTGAAAGTCACTTTGCTTGGTTGTTGGTTCTACTACTTACTTAATTCTTTACCAAATATTTTAGAATTTTCTTTGTTGTCTTCGTGATTTTCTTCATGTGCCTATGAGATGGATTCCTTTTAGTGTTTGAGGAAACTTGAGGCTTGATTTAATGGAGGGAGAAATTTAAACACTAATAGGATTGTCCAACATGTTGGTATTATCTTGAAATCTCAATTGTTTTTCCTTTTTTTCTAGTTTACTCCTTAATGATATTGCCTCTATTTCTAATTTGTCACAGTCATTCCCCTTTTGTTTTAGGTGTTTTCCTATTGGTTCTTCAACTTTTCATACCTCTTCTAGTTAAGTTCTTAACTGAATTATTTCTTCTTTAAGTACATTTTATTATTCTTCAACCATCTTAAGAAGCACCTTACTACATGCATTTCACTTTTCTAGATTAGTCTTCAGAGAGAATATCTCAACTTCAAGCCCTTGATAATGCATGTTCCTTTTTTTAAGGTATTCAGTCATTGGCCACATCGCGATCCATGTTTTCATGTACATGCAACTCTTCAATGAGTCTGTCAATCATTTTCAGTGCAGAAAGAAGTTTTCTTCTAAGATTAAATTCCTTATTTAACCTTTCTTCCTCTGAATCTATAACTCCATCTAATATGATGGAAGTTATTTCATGGAAATTCTCATCTTCTAATATGATGCAATTTTCTTATTCAAATACATTGAATATTTTTAAAGTAAGACTACCTATCAACTTACCTGATGAATAAACTTATTCCTTAACTGTATTGATTTCACTATTTTCTCTTTCATGGATGGCCTGCTAGTTATCCCTTAGATCCTTTACTAATTCATAGTCCATATATTTCTCAATTTATGAATCGAGTATTCTACATTAGGTTGTATTTATGTCTTGATAATTATTCTACAATTCTTGATTTGATGGAAGAGTTTTAGTATAACCATTACATACTAAATGTCGAACACCATATTTGAGAGATATTAACCTAGCATTAATCTTTTCTTTCCATTCCTGACAATTTTCATCATCTAGTAGAAGCATACGTTGTGTTGTGGTTTCTAGTGATAACCCCTACGTTGAGGAGAGGATATTGCCTATGACATATTAATATGTCCTTAAGAATAGGCCTATTCTTCTCAAGAATTAGATATAAATTGATCAAATCTTGTTAAATTACCCTAATTGGAGGAAAATTCAACTTGAACACAAATAATATATCATTCCAAAGAGTTAATCCTCATATATGATGAAATACACATAGAGAGTGGTGGAGGGAATCATAAAATTCTCTACACCAAATTCCAATAGAATCATGAAAAATACTAATGAAACGAACTACAAAAATCATGGAGTGCATTTTAGGGATTTCAATCCAACATATCACAAGTACCATTTTCCATAACATTACATAGGTAAATATGATATTTAATATTGAATCCTGTAGCTACAATTACACAATTCTTGAAGAAGAAAAACACATATCAAATTATAAACAAAAACAAAATCACATACTACACATCTCAATGCTTCGAATCACCAGAAAAATTCTTCATTAATCTTTAGGAATGATATACATCACATAGGCCCAAAGCTTGCAAAACTTGAAAAATAATTACAGCCTCCAAAACAAAAAAATCGAAACCATACTAACGAGTCTTTCTTCCCTTTTATAGGGAGAATAAAAACATTAACATAATTGATTCCTTTCTTGAAAATAAAATATCTAAAAAATTTAAAAAATGAGATGAAGGTGCCATGATGGTCAAAACATAATATCTTGATTGCTAACTCATTTGATCTCTTAATTTGGACCTAGGATCCACTATTCGTAGTCATGGTGGGTGGATGCACCAGTCACACCTCTTCCATAATGTTGTGTGTATTGTAAGCATGTGAATTAGTGCACTGTACACCAGTCTCAAGTTTGTGAACTCAGTGAAATTGGGTTTACCAGCAAATAGTGTTTTCACCTAGCATAGTAGCTGAAAATATATTTATAAATAATTTACTACGGTTTTTCCATTAAGAGTGGTAGTCTTTTTGTGTGAATAATTAACCTTTCTCTTGGACTCAACCAAAAATTTCTCATACTACTCCCACGGTAGTAGGTGTCCTTGAAAGTTCCAATAGATATGCAATTATGCTATAGTTACCTGACCAAAATTAGAATTAAATGTTGCCACCAACTTTTCCAATTCATTTACACATTCCTCAACCCTATCCCTTCTTTTCTCTGAATAATTTTGGGAACTTCAATATCTACCCTTGTCATGTTAATGATATTCCTTTCTCTCAGGTCATACGTGATTTTTCATTGATGTACCTAATGAATTTCTCTATAGTCTTGGATTTTTTAGCATCCTCACCCTTGGATGACATGATAGAGAATTTGGTGGTCCTAACTAATGCTTTATGTTTTGCAACTAATTTCATGTGCTCCCATATGTTCTTCATTTTAGAAATGATATCGTACCATATTATTTTCCTAGCTTCAATGAGGGACATATTACCTTAAAACCTATTCTTTAGTGCTTTAATTTCATCTTGTGTAACCTGAAATTTATTATTGATTTGTTCCATACTTCTGTAAGTGGACTAAAAATGTTTCTCTTTATTTTAAGGTAGGTACTTCATGTTTTCCAAGTCAATCTATATTTTCTTGAGCTCACACTCCAATAATTGCAAATCAGTAAGAGCCTTGGTCAACTGCTCTATGGGGTTTTGATGGTTGTCTGGCATTATCACACCAAAAATATGAGAATCAATTCCTTATTTAAGCTTTGTAATCTTTTGTTTGAGGGCCACCACCTCATTATTCCTCTCTATCAACTATTTGGCCAAAATGTTCTTCCCATTTTCCTCTTGGGCCAACTTTTTTGTTTGGACATGCTCCTATGTAGGCATTTTAAGTTGCTTCCTCAAGGAATGGATCTTAGATTGTGAGCCTTGAATAATGGCATCTATGGCAGCTTAATCTTTTAGGTCCGCCCCTAGTTTGATAATCAACTCCTTGAAACCTTCATTCTGCAAAGGAAGGGCTCTTGAATTAGCTTTCTCTTGCTTTATTTTTGTGGAAACTTTCTCCAATAGCTTATCAACCTTGTTGATGGTCAGGGATACTTTGTTTATTTTGTTTTAAATCATCTCCCCTACTTGCCTATGCAAATTAATATTTTCTTGCAAGGGGACACTAGCCATATCCAATGATAGGTCCACTGTCGTAAACTGTAGCCTAGATGGGAGGGACTACGCTGAAGGAAGATACAAGGAAAAATTCATTTGATTTCCCTCTAGGTCCCATTAGGGGAATTTTGATATCTAAAATGGGCCTCTTAAGGAAATTATAAAATAATACTGGAAGTAATAAAATAATATAAGATTACATCATCAAATTTTAGAGGGAAAAAAAGAAAATATCATCTTTTGAACTCATATTTTCAACTTATCTCTGTATGGGTTTACTCAAATTTAGAGTGGGAACATTCACTGGATTCATAATTTGATTCCTCATCTAAGGAGTACCAATGTTGCATACTTCCGTTGCACCTTGATACACAAAAAATGACAAATACATGAAAAACATGATTATAATTACGTTGTTTCATGCATTTCTCATTTTTTGTGTAGAAGAGTCCATCAAAAGTATACAACATGGGTACTCCTTGGATGAGGAGTTAAATTTTTCATCCAATAAGTACTCCCACTTAAAATGTGAGTAAAACCTTCGAGAGGTAAGTTGAAAATATGATTTGAAAAGGTAATTTTACTATTTTATTATTTTTTAATCTTTTTACTTTTTTACTCCAAAAATGGTGAATCATCCCCCATGGTTGAGATCATCATCTTGAATTATATTGGTTCTTACAAAGTTTATTTTGATTGTACAATTTTCTTAGGAGGCCCATTTTAAACCTCAAAATTCCCCTAATAACGGCATCCAGAAGCCTGGTTTGGTAGGGAACTAAATTAGATGCTAGTTGAGATGGCATTTCATCCCTAATATTATTTTTCTCCTTTTTCATCTACCATTCTTCCCATTTAGGGCCTATTGTTGATGTAATTCCTATTGAGCCTAGAGTTTCTACGTTATTTGAATTAGAGGTGGTAGCTTGCTAAGGATCTTCCAAGAGCACTTGGAAATCTAGTTGATCTAGGCTACTCTCAGTTAATTTGACCTCAATATATTCCTCAGTATAGTCCCAAAATTTGGATTTCTTTGTTGATGATGCATCCTCCATTATTGTATCTCCTATTGCATCAATAATCCTTTTTTCAAATTTATCCTTTGTGCTTGGTGTCTCGACCTCCATATCTGTATTGATAGGCTAGGAATATAAATTATCCTTCCATTCCAATTCAGTTCCATATTCATGCTCATAAGAAGAGGAATTAATCTCTTTCCTTATTCTATATATAACACCACAAGGATCATAATGCCACACTTCTCCTATCTCAAAGTTTAGTTCCTTTAATGTATCTTCTACCTCTTGGAAAGATTTCCTAGACTTCACAACGAAAGGGACCACAATTCTTCTCAGCTTAAACATATAACCTTTATTGGTAGGGACAAAGTGGATTTTCTTAGCATTTATACTCTTCTCGATGAACTCTAAAGAAAATATCCTCATGGGCATAAACACAAGGAATTGATAATAGGGTAGTTTAGACCCATATACCCTAATTTTATTTTAATATTCAAGTAAGTACTAGTCACCTACCCTGGTGTACTTGTTGAGTTCAACAGTATCTCTTTTTTGGGGCAAGAATATAGTAGGGGAGACATTGTTGATAATCTTATATGCAGTAGACATGAAAATAGAAATAAATTGGGAAAAAACCTCATTGTTAGGTTTCTTCTTTAGAGAATTGTCCCAATCAACCACAATTTTTTTATTTTTATTTATTTATTTATTTATTTTTTATTGTTGGAGTCTACATTGATGAGGCCTAGGTAGTCAAATTCCTATACATCAGTATACAAGAACAGGTAAACTAGTATGAAGTGGTATCTGAAATAGGAGGTAAGGTCAAAATGGAGAAATTGAAACTTAATGGATTCAACAAGAAATGAAGGGATGAAAAGAATGGTGTCATGCTTCATAATTGATTGTAAGAACCCTAAAGTTACTTTAGTTACATTGCTAGTTTCATCCTCTTCTAATATTAGCAAAATTATCGATAAAATGGGTTGTACAACTTCCGAAAATAGAGAAATGGGGAATGTCTCTGAATTTTTTGATGATTGGGAATTTGGAGCTGAAATCCGGTGGAATAAGGATTGCATTTTCGCAAATTAGAGTCCATATTAATTGGAAATGAGGGTGGTCTGAGTGAATTTCTCTATGTTAGGGGATTTCAGGTAGATGAAGGATTTCTGGCCAATTCTGGGGTGACTTCCACAATCTTCTCCCCATTCAATGAAGCGCAACAATCATTTTCTTTTATGCACATTAACATAAGCCATGACACAAACTGAGGGAAGGGATATACAATGGGGACTATAAGGTAGTATATCCCTAAAGTGATGACTCAAAATGGATCCTTTTAGGTGACTTCCATATAGGTGAAAACAAAGGCTTGATAGGTAAAGAGGACAAACTGGGTCATGAAATTATGCCTCTGTGTCCATAAGGGGGTTTTTGTGAAATAAGGGTTTCGAATCTTGAGGTTTGGGGGTTTTTAGCACAAACTTCTTCATTTTAATCATTGTAACAAAATTATGAGGACAAGGGACCACGAATTACCTTTTGAACAAAGATGGTAAGATGTTGTGGGTGTTAGGAGAGCTCTATGTTGGTTGATGGCTTCAACAAACAATTCTTCCAAAGGGAATAACAACAAATAATGGGTGTATTTGAATGGTAACGATGACTTTATGGAGGAGCATGGGTAGGAAAAATAATGGGTTGAAATGGTATGACACATGGCATGATAGTATTGGAGGAGAAGTGAGAGGGGGCTAACTAATTCTAGAGGGGTTCTTTCTCACCTGCCACACTTGATTGATGGGTGGTCTTACCCACTAACGTTGTTGTCACGCTTCCATACCAGGTGGCATGCCTAGTCCCTACCCTCCTGCGGGATTCCTAGATAGGTTTGGTAGCGGGGTTCGACCCCCCAAAATCAATCCCACTCATTGATTGGTCACACTCCACCTTTTGACTTTGACCTTCCATGGGGGGTAGGCATAGGCTTAATTGTCATGGTCATTGCCTCGTTGGAGTCTCTCTAGGATTGGGCAGCTTTGGGATGGACAATTATCCACCCGATAAATACTCTCCATTTAACCTTTGATGTAAAATGTGGGGGAGACCCACCTTCCTTTTCCTTTTTCCATTTCTCCTTTGTTTTTGTTCTTTTTTCTTCAATTTTTAACCTTCTTCTATTTTTTGTTTTTCTAAAGTATTCCAATTTCTCCCTATATTAAAAAACAAGACTTCCTCTACAACATGGAAATTGAGAGGAAAAATTAGGAGGATACAACACCTTAATTATCCATTTTTCATTAAATGACTTTCTCCACTACCGATTTTTCTTGATCGACAATTGTTGATGTTACCACTAGAATTGATACATTTCTAGCATTTTCATAGTTCTCCTAAATTAATTTATTCCTTTGAGTTTTCTTCTTTCTGTGCATCATTGATATAATCCCTTAGATCTCCTTCCAACCATTAAATTGATTTGTGAACAACCCTCTCCAATACCAATTTTTAGAAATATTAAGAAGGGGGTGAATCAAAATTTCGTGATAATTTAACTTTGGCCCAATTTTCACTCTTATTTACAATGTTAATTGAATCATCATTTAAATAATAACACATCTAAGGATAAGAAAATAACACATGAGAAACAAATAATCATAAATGCAAGTGAACCATCAGAGTGCAACACATTAACAAATTCACATAAACATCATCACATAAAGACACTAGGTATTATCTAGAAAACCCAACTAGAAAAAACTATTGCTATTTTTTTCATCCTCTTTTATTAATATTCAAAAAATCATATTTCGCATCTTACACTAGCATGGGCTTTTACTAGTGTGTAGACTCCTACCTTCTATAGGCCTTTGTCTCCAATAAATTCTCGAGCTATTACTAGAAAGAAGCCACTACTCCTTAATCAAGTTCTCCAACCACCACAAGGAGGAATATACCACTCCCTTGCTGAAAACTCCAAGCATTAGACTCCTTGAGGACCTTGTTTCAAAATATTTCACACAGGATCCACCTGCAACAAATTTAAATCATGTAGGCCTCATTTCACAATTTTCATACTATACCCATTTAGAATTTACAACTCAATAACAATTATTAGTGGAATCCAAAACCTCTTCCCACTAATACTAAATAAAAAAACTCAACAACATTTATTGAATAGAAAACCAAACCCTCACTTCAATAACCGTTTTTCTCACTAATTTTGTTTATATAATAATTAAGAAAATCAACACCAATAATACATCAATCAGTAAGGACATCACTGCATACAATCTCTCTACAAAATATGAACACAACATCTAGCTCATATTTACTCAACGTAGTAGCATGATAATCAAACACCTTAACTCAATATAAGCACCCCTAGCATCAAATTCATAGTCCCTCAGTTGTACATGAATCATTTCTATAATAGAAATCAGATACCAAAGAAGAAAATAACTACCACCAAATATCTGACATATCAAACATTAACCCTTTGTCCAAACTCTGGCTCTATTTCTTTCAAACAAGGCACTCAACTTTACTCACTTCATGAACACAATGATATCTTATATCTATTTCAAAAAATCCTTTGATTTCACTATAATAATGACAACCCTTGTACCAACACATTACAAGTCCTTCAATAATGGCATATCATAAACATATTACCTCATTAGATTTGTGCATTCCCTATCTTACACAGGTGCTTAACTTGCTTCAAGACTATGTCACTACCATCAACATATAATGACTTAGGAAATTAAGCATAAACCAAATAATTTATATTGAAGGAAAAACACAAATTGGCATTCTAGACAATTACTCTTGTAACCTGAAGTGTGAACGGGATATCTATCAATAGCATACGCCATTTTTTCTCTTACAATAGTCCTTATTAATATTACAACATCAAGCTCACTAGTAACATTCTAAGTCAATAACAAAGCTTCAATTCAAATCATCCCATCATCGCAATAATTCTCATCAACCAAAATTCAAACCTATACATAATATTTATTTTCACTATATATTGTGCACATTCATTAATTTTTCCATGCTAATGACCATCCAAATCATGTCTATGGTTTCTTATTCACATTCCAAACAACTCATGGTTTTACAAAACCATGTCTACCATTAATGATTGACTCAAACCAAAACCAAATCTACTACCATGCATTTCCAATACCATGTCATATTTTATATCATCCATGAAATCACTGATAAAATCAACACATGGTTTATATAAACAATGTGCATGAAGCAGTGTACAATAAGGGAATTCATTTCTCAAATCCGTCTATGAAGCAATAAATCATCCTTGAAAGAATTTTTAAAATCGACACGTGGTTTAGAGAAAGTACATGCATGAAGAGATGTACAATAAATAAATTAATCTTACTAATTCATCTATGAAGTAATGAATCATCTATGAAACCATTCATAAATCACCACATGGTTGTAACACCCTCCTCCCACATTTACCCAAGTTAACCATTCCTCTAGGGTAAACATGTGACAAGAGACTAATACAATCTGATTCAACTCCCCATGTATAGTTAAGGATGTGCAACCAACAAAACACCACCAATCTGACCTTCCGCACATACCACAAAACCTACAGGAGCCAAAAAACCCTTCTAGGTAATCAATCCTTGTAAAAACTTGCCACTTCAGTTCCCCAGAGCCTTAGTCACTCCCATGACATGGGAATTCATGTGACTGGGACCCTCTAATTAGTCTAACAACATGGGAATGCAAGTGACTGGGATTTTTATCAGCTACATCTGATCCCGCGACTCCAAATTTTGTGCCACTTTTTCAAGGCCAAGATTCAGGTCACTGTCATTGGCATTATGATGAATGTGTTGTCCTTGATGGAAACTCACTTGAAAAGAACAAGTATATGGTAACTAGATGAATCCATAGGTTAGTTTAGAGGTGACAAAATGATGGAACAAAATACCAGAATGATGGGTCAAAGGTTTATAGATCAAAATCAGAAGTTTGATGTGGGGAGATTGTTGGAAAATGAATTAGGTGTTTTCCTTGATGGAAATATACCTAATGAGTTGTCCTTGATGACAACCTATTTGATGAATGTAATCCTACTTGATAAGTAGTTCCTTGATGAAAATATACATTTTAAAGGTATAAACAGGATGTGTTTATAGATGTGACAGAATGCATGGAAGTTGAGAGGAATCAGTTTAGAGGAATGATAAAGTTGAAAATTCAAGAACTATACATGGGTTCTATTAATCCAAGTCATGTATGCATTTGAGTTTAGTGAAGAAAAGTAGTGTATGGATTTTACACAATGGTATTCTTACCATGGTATTGGCCCATAGTAATGAGCGTGACAACAAATATTGATCCTGTCAAAGATTAACACTAGCACTAATGTATTTTTGACCCATGGTATTAGATAAGGGCTAAACTATATAAACAGCTGAAGATCAAAGTATTAGGTGTGAACGTGATGCAAATCTTATGAAGATTTGGATAAAAAAAAAATATGCATGTTATGGGTTTTTTATTCTTTTCTTAATCTAAACTAAGTATACACC
This sequence comes from Pinus taeda, assembly GCA_000404065.3. NCBI lineage: Eukaryota > Viridiplantae > Streptophyta > Pinopsida > Pinales > Pinaceae > Pinus > Pinus taeda. The sequence continues at coordinate 89,804 of APFE031389105.1, read as the reverse complement.
TATGAGTTTAATGATGGATGAGATCCAATAGATCTGAGATAATTATGCACTAATGAATATAATGATGGATCAAGATCATGAGACCTGAAATGATTTTTCATTGTATGATCTGCTCATGGATTGACTAGATCTCAGTACTAACACATTCTTTTATCTCTAAATATTATGATCTGGGTCTTTCTGAAGTTTTGAAGGGTTGCACAATTTTAGGTCAAAATTTGTATATCTATACACTGGTTGGTCTCAAGAAAAGCATGTATACACGTGGGTTCGCTTCTTCTAAGTAGCGTACACAAAGTAAGGGTTTTTGTTCATAAATGACTGATTAATCTGATTAGTGTTGTTGTTTCTCTATTGTCTGTCAATGATTTCCTTATGATGATCTGGGTTGAGTGATAATGTCTCAAGTAGAACTGATTGAATGATGAAGTTGAATTTGGTTATTGATTGATTGAAGAATTTTAGGATTACTTGTTGATTGTAGATCATAGACAGTTCTATGATTGGTTTAGAATGTTGTAGAAGATTTGAGTACGGTTCAATGTTCTTTTTAGAATTGCAGTATTCAAGATTTCATTTTTTAGTATTTTAAGATCTGTACGAGGGTTTCTCTACAGAAAAGCACATAAGAACACAAGTTTCCTTAAGTCAAGTAGCGTATACATTTTGGTATTTGAATGATCCGGACTACAATTAATTCTGTGTTAATGCAATATTTTGGGTCTGTACTGGTTACAATGATTTGACTATTCTAGTTGATTGGTTGAGTTTTGATTAAGTGTTAGTTGATTAGGTTTCCAGTGAATGGTTGATTTAGTTTTGTCAGAGATTGATAATTGGGTTTCAGTGATTGGTTGATTCATTGTGTCAGAGATTGATGATTGGGTTTCAATGATTGGTTTATTCAATTGTATGAGAGATTGATGATTGTGTTACAGTGATGAGTTGCAGTTTGTTTATTGATATTGAGCTCAAGTGTTGATAATGGGTCTAGTCTGAAAATTTGATGAAGAGAGGCCTACAAGTTATGATGTGTTAGCAGGTGGATCCAATGTGAAAATTTATGAAACATGGTACATGGATGTTGCTAAGGGTTGGAGCCTTCAGTGAAGAAGTTGAAGCTTCCTATCAATAGTAGTTGGTGATCATATCAGGGGGTTGAATCTCCCTTCCAGTAGCAGTTGGAAAATGAGTGAAGGTTGTAGCCTTCTATAGGTTGGTGCCTATGTAATGGTATAAGTTTAAGCCAATACAAGAAGCAGGGGCTTGGAGCTCCCTTCCAAGTGAAGCTAGAGAATGAATGAAGGTTGTAGCCTTTGATAGGCATGTGGTTGTGTACTAGTATGAGTCTGCACTAGTACAAGATTGTAAAAATATTTATGTTAAAAATAAGACAGAGATGACAACAACAGGTGATTTTTTCCTGCATTGGGAATCCCCCTTAAATCTTGGTCTTCATGTTTGTTTCTTATGTGTGATGGTTTATTTTGTTCTTACATCACATGGTTATTGTTTATCTAATGCTTAATAAAGTATTGATGCACTAGTTGAAGACCAACATATGATGAATTAACTAAATCATAAGTTTACTGGATGTACACTAGTTGTATTAAGAATAGTAGCATACACATGTGAGTTCCTTTCAGTAAAGTCGCATATAGAAATATAAGTATGAAATGAAAAAGTTATTGGTTTGAAAATGCTGATTCACTCCCCCTCTCAGTATTTTTCCCAGCAATTGGTATTAGAGTAGGTCACTGGCAAAAGCTTGATTGCTTGAAGGAGATCCATCGAGACAATGGGAAAGAAGAAAAATAAGAAAGAACCTCAAAAGAAGAATACTTCTCAAAGAGATAGTGACAGTGTTAACGAGGATTGGCTATTAGGTGGAAAAACATATTTTGATTCAAAATCACCTCAAAATGAAGATGAACAAGAAAAATAATTACCAAGTATTGATTTTTGGTCGTCTGGTGATACCTTTCTCTGTTCTTGCAATATTAAAGATAATTAATATGACAATGAAAGAACTGGATTTTCTCTTATGGGTGAAAGTGAAAGAAATCTAATAGAAGTATAAGTTAAAAGGTTCACTAAAATTAGAGATCAACAAGATCTATTTGATAAAAGGGAATGTACCTAAAAAGAAGAGGTTACCAAGTTAAAAACTCAGTTGGAGGAAGGAAACAAAATAAGGAAGAAGTACAAGGAAAAGGAAGATCAATGTCAAAGGCCTTAGGATGAAGTAACATAATTAAGAAATCACGTGAATGAAAAGGATAAAACAACCAAGGAACTTAAAGAAAGAACGAGTTACTGTGAAAGTCTTGAAGCTAAAGCCATCTCTTTAAAAGAAGATCTTGAAAAATCAAATAAGAAGAATGAAGAACTACTTCAATAACTTTAAGAACAAGAAAATGAGGTTCTCAAATTAGAAAAAAATCGAGGAAGGAAGAAAGGTTGAAAAAATCATGAAGAAGCAATATCTAGAAATAGAAGAGAAATATTAGGTCAAGTTGAATATCCTAAAAGGTAAATTAGAAGAAAAGGATAAACTTTTGTGATTTCAAGATAGTACAAAGATTTTGGATAATATTCTTAGTAGTCAAAGGTCTCCTACCGTCAAATCTAGTCTTGGTTTTCATGAAACTGTTAAAGGAGAATCTAGCTCACAAATTGTGACAAGGAATTCTAATGCAAAATCTAAAATGATCAACAAGGAGATAAGAAGTCAACCCCATCAACAATGAAGGAAAGAAAGTCTTCAAAGAAAATCATTTACTCCTAACTATAGAAGTGTTAATCGATTCTTTCCTCTGATCAATAATGTTGAATGTACTATATGTCATAATTTTGGACATGTTGCAACTAAGTGCAGAAGTAGAATGTTTCAAGCTAATAATTGTCTCACAAAAAGATCATCAGCTTCGAGGTACTTTAAGCGATATTGTTTTTGTTGCAATATGTTTGGTCACAAAGACATTGATTTCTATAGAAGGAATATGAAACATATAATATGTTATTCTTGTAACAAGTTTTGGCATAAAGAAAAAGAATGCAAGAACAAGTCTATGGATCACTGTAGACAGTGTGGTAAGCAACCAAATAAGAACATTGATATCAGAAAATATGAAAAAGATGGATCCACCAATAAGAAAGAAAAGAAATATAAAATAAGGTGTGGTTTTGTTGTCTTCTCATTCAAAGACGAAGATGAATGGTACATAGATAGTGGAATTTCTTATCACATGACTGGAGACAAGAGTAAAATGGAGTCTCTAATGAAGAAAGATCATGGTAATGATATTCTTGAAGCTAATGTATCAACAAAAGTTCTAGGACTAGATATAGTAAGAACAAACTCAAGGGGAACTAAAAGTATGAAATTTTAGTATTCCACTTTTCATACATGGATCTTATGAAGACAACTCACGTATATACGTGAGTGGGAAACTGCACAGTCACGTATATGTTAGTTTGATGAAGAAACAGTGGGATAGACTGAGGAAGATGGTTTGATATGGTTCATTCAATGATTAGTTTTCTTTTTTGTTTTGATGGTTGATGATTACAGTTTGTTGATGCTATTTAGAATTGCTTTTGGCCCTAATAAGTTGTTGATGCCTTGATGTATAATTGGTTGATGATGATGGCTTGATGAATCTTACTGATATATGAAATGATTAGATCTAATAGTGAACAATTAGCATAGGTTTGTGGGGAGCATTTTCTATACTTCTAATAATGTATTGTTGGCATTATGTTTTCTTTAGAATTCCTTGGTACGTAATGATTCTTATCAATGATGATGATGCTTATGTAGCTCAAGTGTTTTTCTATGTTGTGATCATGGGTTGCCTATGATGAAATCATAGATGATACTTGTATTACTTGAGCCCCATAGTCATTTTGATGCTTCTGATCAGATTTATGGATGATTATTTTGATGACGCATATAGTACATATGTTATGTTGCTTACATGATGATCTTCATAAGTTGAAGGAGGAAAACAAAGCTTCAATACACAAATTAATTATTTGATGATGATAAGTGTCACTCATTTCTTTTATGTTGTTGTCATCATGCCTTAAAAGATGCATAAATTTCACATGGTGCATGGATGAGGATTCCTATACTTCTTGGCTCTCACATGGTATATTGTTTGAAGATTGTTGCACTTGATGGTATCAAGAAAATGATTGTGAGCTCATCGTTTTCGTTTATTGTTGTTGATAGGCTATATACATATGT
>APFE031389105.1:63140-81121 GCA_000404065.3 Pinus taeda | reverse complement strand
CTTTTAGGAATGAAAAGTAACACTGAAACAATGATACAAAGGAAATACTTGAACAAAGACTTGACTAGACCCCTACTAGCCATGACAATAATTTCTTCAATCATGTCACAAATATGCATTCTACAGGTCGTAATAATAGATCTAAGCATAGGGGTCTCATACTTATCTAAGAATTGCTAAGAAACATTGATGCCTTATCGCATTAGCTTCATTATCATCTATTTGGTCATATATTCATTGTATATTCGTTTACAAATCAAAACATGATGAAAGCCCTACATCATCAATGTTATAAATCATTATCATAACTAGTTAATCAGTAGAAATAACAAGGATACATCAGCCATAAATGGCTCATATGAACTAGTACATTTGATTATAAAATACGAAGGAGAAATCATTCTTATTAATGAATGCAAAATCTAACCCAGTATTGGACTACCACATTCCACCCGACCGTAGATTGGCTGGCCAAGTCTCTCTTCAGCCAATCACCCCCGTGCCATATTCCAAGCATTAATGTGGGAATTATAACCAAAATCGACCAGGGCTTCTCAAGGCTAAACCACCTCACCCTCATAAATAAAACCATGCTTTACTGCAATCCCCACCAGATTGCTAGTCCTAAACAATAAACATATAATACCAGACTTCACACAATCCCCACCAGATCACTAGACCCTAAATAAGCATGTATACCACAAGATTTCTCTACCTACGTCATGAGGAATTTTCTTATCTCCTAGTATCTAGGCTTTACCACAATGCATAATCTAATCCAAGAATCACTAGGCCATAATTGAGACACTACCCTCTAGGCTTTACTCGATATCCTACCGTTCACCAACAAGGTTTCCTAGGTCTGATCAAGGGAAACCACCTATAGGATTTACCATATATCCTTCTATTCACTGATTGAGGATTCCTAGGATCTAGATCAGAGGCTGAAGAGTATGATCTGTGAGGCTAATATGACGTTGATGGATGCCTAGCACCACGCGTGGTTTGTGGCATATTTGACACAACACTTGAGGATGGTGTTGTCATAGTAGAATCTTTTGACCCAGGAAAAGGCATCGGAAATGGTAATGAGGTTGCGTGAAACACTGATGTAGGATCCAGGATGGGGAGGCCAACAAATCCACGTGCAACTACATAATCTATGCTTGGAAGTGCAGAGCTTGAAGTAGGATAGGGCACCCTAGCCTGACGTGCACGAAGAAGTGTGGTGCATAAAATGTAAAGGCTAGGGCCATGACAAGGATCATTGTCCAATATTCTTGAACTACTTGGTAGGAGGAGGGCCAATGCCATTGAGACCAGAAACACAGGCAAGGCCAAGTGCGGCACCCACGCTCTGGTGTGCAATCTATTAGGTGGGAGGAAAGCACATGATGGATAGCTGTCATTTCTTGCAGAAGTATACACAGACTCCCCAACAGCTGTTTTTCAATTTTTGTAGATCGGTGGGTCATGACGAGCATACTTGTCATAGATACGAGTTAATGATGAAGCAGAACCCATCATATAGAATGTAGATGGAAACATGAGGCCTTGACCTAGCCGCAGGGATGGCACGCATTGGATTTCAAGGGCAAGGTCGAGGACGAGGAGGAATGGGACCAAGAAGGGGCTGCAGAAAGTTAATTTGTTACAATTGTGGAGGACCAGGGCACTAAACTCCTGAATGTACCAATCCAAAGATAATATCTTGTTCGTACTACAAGCAGTTTGACCATGAAATGATAGATTGTCCTACACTAATTGCACAGATGCATGAGAAAGGGGTACTACAGCCTACTTTGACTTAGAATATCCTAATGATGAAGTCCTAACTACGTGAAGAAGACTCCAACGTGAACATGATGCTCAGAAGTGGTGCGACCACAAGGGAAGACAAGGGGAAGCAACTCGAGGAAGATACATGGGTTCGCAAGGCTCCTACAAAGGAACTTGAGTTGGACTTGGAACACGCTAAGGAGGCATTTATGGAAGCTAAGAAGAGCTTCACGGAGGCCTCTACTTCAGGTAGTAAGGATCAATCAGAGGAAAGAATGGATCCTTCTATGCTAACTACCTTTTTAGAGACATGCATGAAATTGTTGCACAATAATAAGGCGATTAAAGGACTACAATAGTTGATAACTAGGTGCGCAGGGTTAGGGGAACCATGTGTAGTTTGAAAACAAGGAAAGCATGCATTGTGCATCGGGAGGGAAATGAGGTTGACAGTGCAGATTGGCAAATATGAGAGGGATTAGGTAATCCTAGACTTGGGTTTAGACATGAATGTGTTACTGAAGCAGACGTGGGAACACATGGGTAGAACTACATCGCAATGGTCCCTGATTCAACTACGGATGGCAAACCAACAAGAGATCTTGCCCATGTGAAGGTTGCAAGGGGTAACAGTCAACATCGAAGGTGCAAGCATGTAGACGGACTTTGAGGTGATAGAGATTGTGGATGACAGCAACCCTTACCCCGTGTTTCTAGGAATAGACTGGGCCACTAATATGAATGAAGTCATCAACTTGAAGAAGCAGAAGATGATATTCGAGAAAAAGTCAATTCGCATAGTAGTTCCGCTAGTTCTAGCCGAAGGAACGCCTACACGGAACTTGTGCACGACAATGACAACGACGATGATTTGGACTGCATTTACCATATAACGATGCAAGACCATGATTGGGTGAATCCAATTGTGGATGGGAGAATCTCATTGGAGCGTGACAGTACCTATACTTCGGATTAAGTTGAAGAAATAGAAAATTGGCATAATCGGTTGCATGAAGTGACAACGCTGAATCGCAACATGATCATTACATCACTGCGGTGCGTGATGACTGAAGCAAGGGAACTGCCAACATATGATGCAGAGACAAGAGTGGATGAATTCTTAGACAAATTTGAAAGGGTAGTGCTGGAACAGTAATGGTACGGTGCGCTAGACTGGGTGTTGTGCGCAACACTTGAGCAATGGTGGAATACACACCAGAACAATATTGGAAACTGGCACGAATGTAGAAGATGGATGCACTTATGATTTGGAAGTCACTAGCGATGAATGCGAGCTGGTTAGCCAGGATGAAGCAGTTTGCGTGCCCACCTGTGTCGATGGGTGCACACATGTGCTGTGCAAGCACCTCCCAGACTAAGGATCGAAAATCAAAACTCGACACGGCAGTAGGGTAGGTGACGCACTCCACAAATATTCCATGACGGAGCATTCAAAAAGATATATGGAGTCATGAACAGAGTTCACCAAATGAGCCAAACCGACTGGGACTTGCACGTACCAGTAGTTCGATGGGCCTATAGGACCATAAGGAAAAGCTGGAGCGCAGAGATGACCCCAACGTTGACAAGAAGAGATGAAACTAGGAGGACAAAGAAGAATCCCTAAACCACAGCTCCCACAGTTGGGACAGGACGCGAGGACCTGGGTAAAGGAATTAGGTAGTTACAGGAAGCCATTCAGCGAGGGATCTTGAAACTTTGCAAACTTGATGAAGAGAGGGCATGGATGAGGAAGAAAAGCATGACATTGGATGAAGAAATTGGTGAGCTGGAAACTGAAGTCACACAAGTGGGCCGCGAGAAACTAAGCATGATGGGATCGAGTCTAGCCAGTCCTACTACTGCATTCGAAATAGCTATGACCCTGCTATCATGGCTGCGACCACACCTTACTAAACAGGGGAGTGTACCATACAAAGAAGAACGCAACGCATTACCAGATGCAAAGGTATCTGAAGGGTACCCACAGCTCGGGCTAGTAGGAAAATTGAAGCCTCGCACCGGGGGTGTGACCATTTGACTATCTGTAGGAAGCACAGTCTCATCACTCCAAGTAGTTGAAAGAGGGCGCGAGACTATAAACGAGTCTGCAGGAGAGCTACGCGGGAAGGAGGTTCTGCATAGGGCTAGTATGTCACAGGGATTGCGGTCGTGCATAAGGGGCAGTGCTGTTGCACGGGTAGGCTGGGAGGTTACCGTCGATGTCACTGTTCATGATAAGAGGTCTAATTTAAAGGAGAAAGGAGCAGACAGTGGGCCATTAAGACAGGAATTAAGAGCTAGATTTAGGATGATCTACTACCAAGAAGGTATTAATGACTCAAAAGTGAAGGGAATGGGAAAATTCAAATTCAAACATTACTATAGAATCCCTTGGGGTAGCCTCGAGGCAACACTTGGTTGTTTTAAATTTGAGCCAATAAAGAGCATTGAGTACCAAGCTACCTTGCCACCTGTGAGTACACAACCAAACGAATCTAGTATAGAAACAATGATGGCTGTAAGAACCAAAGTGCAATTCACGGAAGTAACCTTAGAGCCCTATGTGACCCGGGAGGAGCCTAGAGAGGCATTGGTTGCACCAGAGGTTCCCAGGTGCCCACGCATGCCACGAACACAAAAAAAAATGCAACCAATGGGGCCAATCCGAGTATCACCACGCAGCCCACGAGTTAGTAAATTGTCAATGGCAGAGAAGGGAAAAGTTGTCACTGTTGAAACAGAGGAAGAGGAGGAAGATTTGCAAGCCCTGATCACCCAAATTGAGGCACATGACAATGAGGTGGAGAATGTTTCCCAAGTATCTTCAATGATAAAGTTACCCCCCAACATCCCCCTGTGGAAAGGGACAACTAATATACTGAAGGATATGGAGGCCACGAAGAGTGCGCTCCAGACCCCACTTCTTCCTGATGAAATAAGGTTTGACAGCCTGCCGCTGCGATGGGTAAGTACTATCAAGTTCGAAGACTAGGACCTCGCATACAGCAAAAAGTTCCCACCGCTAGCTGCGGAGCAATTATAGCAGTAGAAATGGTTACGTGACGTGGAGAAGGCTACGTTACTACATCCGCAGTGGATACCCCACTACCACCATGCGCCCATCGCAATTTTTGTCATCCAGTAGCTACTATGTCTAGTACATGATGAGTATCTTTGGCTGGAGGAGCCAATTCCCATCATGGCCAATTTAATTCATTGGATTTCTTGGCTGCCCATCAAAGGAAATAATCCCACAACCATAGCCAGAAAGAGCAACGACTTGGCCCTCGCAGAAGCTATGAAGGACAAATATAAGTTGGAGAAGGGGAAGCAAGGGTATGTAATAGCAAGCATCAAGGAAAAAAGGGTGCGCATCGCCACCCAGCTACTGGCCATCAATCTCATGAGGAAATGCCACGCAGATGACGTGCCAGCATTTGTAATTGCATTAGTGGAGCAGTGTGTAGAGGAGGTCCAGTTGAACTGGGCACAGTTTCTCTATGATGAATTTTTGACAAATTGTAGGGAGGCCTAGGAGTAGGGTAAGACATTCCACTACGTGTGGTTACTCTTTTCCATCTTTTTGGTTGTAGGGGAGCTGCCAGGGGACAACTAGTTTCCCACCATTTAGAAGAACATACCTGAAGCCACGAGGTATAACTTGCTTTTGGAGATGAAAGACGCGACGACGTTTCGTGAGATTAAGGTGTTTTGGGTATTCATGGAGGTGAGCATCCGAGCATTGATCAACCATAGGCCACGATTTTCCCCATCGGTATACAAAAGTTTGAAAAGCGTGGCTGAATTCAAGGCAGATATGCATAAATTGTATATAGGGGCACGTAAGGATCCAACTCGAGCATGGGTAAAGTTGTCGTTCATTATGACAGATGATGAAATCTTTAATGTGATGGAATCATGGCCTCTAGAGTGGCACACCTCAGACTTAGTGGAACTCGAAAATATCGCAGCACAGGAATGAAAGAGGGAGACCAAGCTACACATCGTGAAGCTAGCGGAGAGAAAATGCCAGGAATAGGAAGCGGCCATGCATTAGAAGGCGACTGAGGCAACACCGATAGCGTAGATTGTAGAAACCACCACCGTGCCTACCAAAGAGACCAAGGAAGGTCAGGAAATGTCCATGGAGGAGGACATATAGGGGGAGGTTGAGACATATGAATGCCCGGGCCTTACAACAAAATCAGCCCAAGTCAAGAGGCTGTGCATCTAGGACAAGCCAACTGCACACAAAAAGACAAAGACAATGAAGACCGTGGAGTGAGACCTTCTTGAAAGTAGCAAACCTCTTCGTGATGTCATTTAAGGATGCTCTGGAGGCATTGATGATGGAAGACAACTGTGTTGGGGGTGCTCAGAGCACAGTTGCAGGCATTACAGGTGTAACCCCTAGGAGTGATGACACCACACCTTACGGAAGGTGTAGCCGACGCTGAGCAGATGTTGTGTGCTCGCACAATGAACACTTTGGTGTTACCAGAAGGTGTCGTCTTAGCAGAAGTCGAAGGTGACATGAGGGGCTGGGGGTTGAACTTGGCTACCCTTCCTAGAGAAACCATATATCAGGTGCAGGATGGGGTAATTGCTAAGCTTCGAGCCAGGGAGGGTCGCGCTCTCCAAGTCTTGAGTGAGCAGAAGGTAAATTTAGACCAGCTTAGCTTGTAGTGTGACAGCCTGGTCGCCCGAAACTAGGGATTAGAATAGGTAGTGGAGGAGGCCTTTAGCAACATTCCGGAGTTGGCCATGCCAACAGCGCTCCCCACCATGGAAAAGATGTTGTGTGCTCGCACAATGAACACTTTGGTGTTACTAGAAGGTGTCGTCTTAGCAGAAGTCGAAGGTGACATGAGGGGCTGGGGGTTGAATTTGGCTGCCCTTCCTAGAGAAACCATATATCAGGTGTAGGATGGGGTAATTGCTAAGCTTCGAGCCAGGGAGGGTCGCGCTCTCCAAGTCTTGAGTGAGCAGAAGGTAAATTTAGACCAGCTTAGCTTGTAGTGTGACAGCCTGGTCGCCCGAAACTAGGGATTAGAATAGGCAGTGGAGGAGGCCTTTAACAACATTCCGGAGTTGGCCATGCCAGCAGTACTCCCCACCATGGAAAAGATTCACCAATTGGCAGTTGGAGACTGTAGGATCTAGGAGGAGGATGCAAAGGTTTAGTTGGCTCTAAACATGCAGATTGAGCAGCTACGACTAAAGGCACAACCCTCTACACCCACAAAAGTCAAAGAGCAGTGCCACCGTGCCATTCAATCGAGGTTGAAATAGATAGATCACGCTATACAAGACTGCACAGGATTGTTGGACCAGTGCCTCTTCACACTCGATTCACTATAGGAGGACCCAACGCTACAATAGTTAGAGATAGAATCACATGAATTGTAGCAGGCCTAGGACAATGTCCGGGGGACTGCACATATGGTTGCCTTTACTCAGTGATTGGTCAAGATGAGGGAGGCCCGGGCTCTAAAAGAATAGGTGGATGCCACCCACCAGAAAGAAGTAGGGCTTAAACCATGCATCCAGCCTTGGCTTCAAGAATCATTCATGGTCGCTGCCACAATCGAGGCAAAGCTAGCCCAAATGTAAGACACGTATGTGCAAAGCCAAGAGGGTGCCTCTCACAACGATGCATCAAAGAGTCGCGCACAATTGATATAGTAGATAATGGAGTAATGTGTGGCAGACATCTGCAAAGCACAGAAGTTGCTAGATGGACTCCGAACAAAGATTGTCACACCAATTGAGTGACTCGAGATGAGTCATGTTGATTGTGTTGGGGGCTTGTTTCATAGCGGATCCCCCTATAGCAGATTTTTGGGGCTTAAAGTTGAGTTTTGGTCAATATAATGTGAAGATCCTGCAAAATGCGGGTGTGAAGCGCGAGAGTCTAGGGTTGTCCACCCTAAAATATTGTAATTTAATATAGAGTGTGTCGACCTACCAATGGTCTATGGACCATGGGAATGTATAAATAGAGCAAGGCTCTAAGGGTAGAGGTCAATTTTTGGTTAAGTCTTGATCTGAAGTGATATGGGTTTTTGAATGCAATATTCACTCTGAGTCTATAAGTCTGAGTCTTTGGTAGTAGTAGTAGAGAGAGGCTCTGTAGCTGTGTGTGCAGAGGTCTGGAAGAGTCCGCAGCTATGTGTGTGGACCCTTGCAGCTGAGTGCACAGAGTGGAGTTGGGATTGTAACGAAACAGAAGTTTAATAAAAGCTAAGTTGATTCTAAAATATTGTGCATCTATTCGTAGATCTATATGTTTATGCTTCTGTTATATGTTTATGCATCTCCTTATAATTTATGATTGTACACACTTATTATGAATGTTGAATGATTGATAAGAATATTGGGCCCACAAAATTAAGTCAGATCTATAATAATAACATAGTAAGGATAAAGGATCTATACAGCGCCTCTTCACACTCTTCACAGAGCTACGCGAAGGTTAGATAGCTACGTGCAGCAGTGCAAGCGCACAGAATTGGTTCGTGAACTTCCCAAACTTGATCAAGACATCCCTAGGGTGCAGAAACTTGGTTCCAACACCCTCCCATACTACTTCGAGTGAGACTTCAGTCTGTGCTCTACGGACTGTTACCGAAAGGGCCAGTAGTTTCGGGATTTGTTTGGCTAAAACACTTATGAACCTGGGTCAGGCCCCAATAAGCCATCAGTAAGCAGGCTTTTTTTCTCAATTTAGTAAGCTCATTTTCTGCCTCAGGTTTGAGGTCCGGGACCAGACTAGATTTGGCCACTAGTAGCTGTGATGCTAGGCTAAGTGCTATTAGTGAGACTCGATAACCCCAAATCCATCTATGTTGTTCTCCTTCTAAATGTGCTTACTTTTGAATTTTTCTAGTCAAAGTATTATTCTAACTCAACATGCTTCGTCAACTATATCTTCATATAGATACAAGCTTGGACTTTTTCAAACTATGGAGGAGTTGGCATTGTGCATTCCTACAATAATTCGACCTCTTATTGGCATATTGTTGGTTTTATTTTACTTTATGATGGCCATTAAGAACTCAATGAATATCAATTTCCATGGTAGGTATTATTCAGACACACACATGAATATCAGGTTTGACAAAATTGTTCTTTTGGCTATCAACAATCTTCACGCAATGATTTGTAGTGCACAACAACCCTTATTTCAACTTGTTGAAATTATACTTGGACCCCTTTACTTCTTCAGTGATGCTTGTAATGTATTTTAATGTATTGTATGTTCTTGACCCTCATATTCGAGCTTCTAAGGAGGAAGTGATTGTAGGAAATGTCATAGATGTTAGGGTTCATCAGCGTGGATATTTGAAAGGTAATTCAAATCAAATCCACAAAGAGAGTCAGTCGTTACTTTACAGATGGGGAAATCTTCTAGGAGTTCAAATCGAAATACTACATGCACGAGACACAATTAATCTTGGAGATGAATAAGAAAGAGGTCACTCAAGAGAGTGAGGTGCCAACACTTCTTCATTTTCCTGCTTGCCAACACGTCTTCATTTACCTACTTGCAGAATAATTTCCAAGTTGTATTTGTCCATTGTGCTATAAAATTTAGTATTAGAATAGAAAAAAAATGGCCCATCATTAATTGTAAATATTATGTCTAACAATATTTAGTATTTAGTAGGGTTCATGGCCTTGCTACCCAAAGAATCTGCAATCAAGTAGTTACCTAGAGAATCCACAGTCAAGTAACCATAGCCAAATTGTAGAAAAGGAACCACCACTCAGAGTCAAGTAACAAGAGCCTTCCTGCAGAAAAGGAACTAGAACCACCACCCATATTCTAGTAACCAGAGCCTTCTTGTAGAAATGGAACCATTGAAGTGCAGAAATCAAGTTTTTGAAATGCCCCTCAACCTAAGTGATGTTTGTGAACCTCATGAATATCGTTCTTTATTTCTTAGGAATGATGCTCTTTGTTTCTATCCCTTTTGTTCCTTAGGAATACATTTCTTTTTTTTGTCCCATGTACTTGTTTATGTCTCCCTTATTGTCTCCTTTATTTGTAGGTATCTTAGCTTGCCTATCTCAATAATACACAAATATCTTAACCAACAGGTATCTTAGACTGTCCATCTTAGTAATACACAAATATCTTAGCATGGCCATCTCAATAATACACAAAAAAATAGCTACACATGAAGGATTTTCAATAAGTAACATGTCCAATAACATGTACTACAAGTGTCCATTAAGATGTACTACATGCGGAGGAACTAGAAGGATTGTCGTGAAGTAACATCTGCATCGATGGAAAATTTGGTATTAGGACAAAAAAAACTTTGGCCATAAATAAGTTGTCATAACATACAAAATTTACATACAACATATTCCTAGAACTACATACAACTTATTCTTGGACTTATATTCCTGGAACTACATACAACATATTCTTGTACTTTGGATAAATATAAATTGTCACAATATTTCACATTGGGATGGACCAATCCTACAATAAGAGGTTGATTTCCTTTCAGCTAAAAATGAACAAGTAGGATTGTCCTGAAGTAACATGTGCATCGACATAAAATATGGTATTAGGCTAAAAAGAAAATTCCCATAAATAATCTCATAACATACAAAAACTGCATACAACATATCCTTGGAAATACATACAAGATATTCTTAAACTTATTATCCTCGAACTACATACAACATATTCTTAGACTTTGGATAAATATAAATTGTCACAATATTTCACATTGGGAAGAACCAAGCCTGGAATAAGAGATAGATTTCCTTTCCGCCTGAAACTTTGGTTAAAATTTAGATGAATAATGATTCCTACCGTACAACTTTGTTATTAAACAATAATAAAGCTAAAATAAAATGGTCAACAACTCAATTAATTTCCTATCAACTATCTAATGATCACTATAGTCATGCTGAAGGCAGGGACCAATACTACCTTTGCAACACAATCTGGAATTAAACAATAACAAGTTATAAATCAAAGATTAAAATGAATTTATATTTTTAAAATTTGATATTATGTAATCCTTTCAAAACCATTTTTACTTTTTTGAATTAGGTATTAAAAGTATTCATTTGATTTTAAAATAAAATTTTAAAAGTATCCCTATCTAATGGTTAGGCGCTTCCTCTGGATAATCATGGATATTCATTCTTTTGGGGATTTCTCTGGATAATCATGAATACTCAATTTTTTTGAATTTATAAAGGGCCAGGTGCCATGAAACATTCTTTCTTCCCCTTACATGTGAAACTTTAAATAATTATTAGTTCAATTTACTGATTTTTCAAATTTAGTAAGGATCCATGGTCACATTTTTGTTAGTAATTTTATTATAAACATATTACATTGACTTTTACATTTACAGGAAAATCAGTATGGTTTCAAATTCATTTTCCTGATATGTTCTTGATATGAAGCTTCAAGTTTGTTACTTACTACAAACTGTTTTCTAACAATTTTAAATGTTATATTGGTTTATTTTAAAGAGTAACATGGTATATTTTTTTTTGTAAGCTTTGCATGCCTCATATTCATCATGTACAATATATCACCTTGAATGGGGGCAAATAATTGAACCAGTGACTTTACATCAAGGGGTGCCTTAATAGAGCACCCTATCAGTGACTTCACACTAAGGAGTGCCTGAATAGGGAACCCTATTACCATCCATCCAAGACCCCATGGACTAGTAATATAATATATTATATTAATAAAAAAAGAAAATTATATATATATAAACTAATCTATCTTTCTATTTTGACCAGTACTAAGAAAAAAATGAACAACACTAGGAAAATAAGTAATCCTCAAAAGATTCAAAGTGAAACCGGGTGGTGGTCCCCTCCCAAAACTTCGTGGAATGAAAGAATGAGGTGGAAGATGAAAAACACTCAAAACTCCCTCTGATGAAAGAATGAGGGTGGAAAATGAAAAGCACTTAATATTATATTGTCTGGCTTTTACTCGCATCCCCTCTCATTTCCCTAACATTTTCCACACTTCAAAGCTTCTTAACTTCTTAAGTTAGCCCAAGTATAGTGATCTTGAATTGATTTTCTTTTTAATCATGGAAATGAAATTTTGAAAAATCACAATTAAATACTTATTTTTTGAAGGTTCAATATACAACATTGGTCTTAATGGATGTTAGTCACCATCCTCATCATATATATGTGTGTATGTGTGTGTTTAAGATCAAACTAACTCTATGGATACAATGTATAAAAAATTTATAGTATATAATAACATTTAGTTGGCATTAAAATTAAATTAAAAATAACTCTTCCATTTCACAAATGAGAAAATTCTCCTACAATGCTACTTGGTTGAGATTACATAGTATCGTAGGCAAGAGACCCACCAATAGAGCTACCCTTGTACTTTATTCTTCCATACCAACTCATACATATGGTATGGAAATAATGGCTACTGAAAGAAATGGTATGTCTCTGTTGGTGGACATAGAAGTATTACTTCTAGCTCCTGAACTGCTAACGAATGACACATATTCTATATTTGAAACTACCTGAAAGGGAAAGAAATCCAAACCCTTCTGGATGCGAGAGAAACAATGACCGAGCTACTAGCCTGATTGCATGAACATTACCTAAAAGTATTATATTTTAGGAAGAAAGCCAAGACAAGGAAAGGAAGAGATAAAAAATAAAACTAGCCCAAATGCAAGATGAAAACCTAATTCTGGAGGAAGGGGTAGGCACCAAGGCTATGGAAAATAACCTTAAAATGGTAAGAAATATTTTGTTCTCAATTCAGTAAAGTAAGCAGGATTTTTTTCTCAATTTAGTAAGTTTTTTTTTTTGCATCAAGTTTGAGGTCAATTTAGTAAAGTAAGCAGGCTTTTTTTCTCAATTCAGTAAGCTAGTTTTCTGCCTTAGGTTTGAGGTTCGGGACCAGACTAGATTTGGCCACTGGTAGCTGTGATGCTAGGCTAAGTGATAATAGTGAGACTCGGTAAACCAAACTCCATCTATGTGGTTCTCCTTCTAAATGTGCTTACTTTTGAATTTTTCTAGTCAAATTATTAGACTAACTCAACATGCTTCATCAACTGTATCTTCATATAAATACAAGAATGGAAGTTGTCAAACTCTGGAGGAGAGGGCATTGTGCGTTCCTACAAGAATTCAACCTCTTATTTGCATATTTTTAGTTTTATTTTACTTTACGATGGCCATTAGGAACCTGATGAATATCAATTTCTATGGTAGGTATTTAATTGAGAAACACACATGAATATTAGGTTCGAAATAATTGTTCTTATGTTTATCATCACTCTTCACATAATGATTTTCACTGCATAACAACCCTTATTTCAACTTATTCAAATTATAATTGGAACCATTTACTTCTTCATTGATTCTTGTAGTGTATTTTAATGTATTGTATGTTCATGTCCCTCATATTTGAGCTTCTTTGGAGGAAGTGATTGCAGGAAATGTCATAGATGTTAGGGTTCATGAGCATGGATATTTGAAAGGTAAATCAAGTCAAATCCAAAAAGAGAATCAAGCATTACTTTACATATAGGGAATTCTTCCCAGAGTTTAAGACAAATACTGCATGCACGAGATGCAATTAAGCTTGGAGTTGAGTAAGAAAGAGGTCACTCAAGACAGTGAGGTGCCAACACATCTTCATTTTCCTACTTGCCAATACGTCTTCATTTACCTGCTTGTGGAATAATTTTCAAGTTGTCTTTTGGTATTGTGCTACAAAACTTATTATCAAAATAGAAAAAAAAATGGCCCATCATTTGTATAAATTATTTCTCACAATATTTAGTATTTAGTAGGGTTCGTGGCCTTGCTACGTAGAGTATTTGCAGTCAAGTAGCTACCTAGAGCATCTATAGTCAAGTAACCAGACCCCGACTGTAGAAAAGGAACCACCACCCGCAGTCAAGTAGCAAGAGCCTTCCTGTAGAAAAGGAACCAGAACCACCACCCATAGTTAAGTAACTAGAGCCTTCCTATAGAAAAGGAACCATTGAAATGTAGAAAGCAAGTTTTTGAAACACACCTTGACCTGAGTGATGTTTGTAAACCTTAGGAATAGCATTCTTTGTTTCTCAGGAATAACACTCTTTGTCTCTATCCCTTTTGTTTCTTAGGAATAAATTTCTTTGTTTATGTCCCCTGTAGCTACTTATGTCTCACTTATAGTCTCCTTTACCTGCAGGTATCTTAGCCTGCCCATCTCAATAATACACAAATATCTTAACCTGCAAGTGTCTTACGTTGCCCATCTTAGTAATACACAAATATCTTGGGATGCCCATCTCAGTAATACACAAAAAAATAGCTAAACATGAAGGATTGTCAGGAAGTAACATGTCCAATAACATGTACTACAAGTGTCCATTAACATGTACTACATGCAGAGGAACTAGAAGGATTATTGTGAAGTAGCATCTGCATCGATGGAAAATCTGGGATTAGGCTAAACAAAATTGGCCATAAATAAGTTGTCATAACATACAAAAACTACAGACAACATATTCCTAGAACTACATACAACATATTCTTGGACTTATATTCCTGGAACTACATACAACATATTCTTGGACTTTGGATAAATATAAATTGTCACAATATTTGACATTGGGATGAACCCAACCTACAATAAGAGGTTGATTTCCTTTCAGCCAGAAAAGAACAAGTAGGATCGTCCTCAAGTAACATGTGCATCAACATAAAATATGGTATTAGGTTTTAAAAAAAATTCCCATAAATAAGTTCTCATAAAATACAAAAACTACATACACCATTTTCTTGGAAATGCATACAAGATATTCTTGAACTTATATTCCTGGAACTACATACAAGATATTCTTGGACTTTGGATAAATATAAATTGTCACAATATTTCACATTGGGATGAACCAAGCCATGCAATAAGAGGTAGATTTCCTTTCCACTAGAAACTCTGGTTAAAATTTAGATGAATAATGATTCCCACTATACAACTTTGTTATTAAACAATAATAAAGCTAAAAAAAATGGTCAACAACTCAATTAATTTCCTGTCAACTATCTACCGATCACTATAGTCCTACTGAAGGAAGGGACTAATACTACCTTTGCAACACTATCTGGAATTAAACAATAACAAGTTATAAATCAAATCTTAAAAGGAATTTAAATGAATTTATATTTTTAAAATTTGATATTATGTAATCCTTTCAAAACCATTTTTAATTTTTTTGAATTGGGTATTAAAAGTATTCATTTGATTTTAAAATAAAATTTTAAAAGTATCCCTATCTAATGGTTAGGCACTTTCTCTAGATAATCATGACTATTCAATTATTTTGGGGCTTTCTCTTGATAGTCATGGCTACTCTTTTTTTTTTTTAATTTATAAAGGGCAAAGTGCGCTGAAACATTATTTCTTCCCCTTACTTGCGGAAACATTAAATAATTATTAGTTCAATTTATTGATTTTTCAAATCTAGTAAGGTTCCATGATCACTTTTTTTTGTAATTTTATTATAAACATATTACATTGACATTTAAATTTGTAGGAGAATTGGTATTGTTTCAAATTCATTTTCTTGAGATGAACCTTCACATTTGTTACTTACTCCAAACTGTTTTCTAACAATTTTAATTGTTATATTGGTTTATTTTAAATGTAATATGATATATTTTTTTTGTTTAAGCTTTTCATGACTCATCTTCATCATGTCTACTATATCACATTGATGGGGGAACAGAATTGAACCAGTGACTTAACATCAAGGAATACCTTACTAGAGCACCCTAACAGTGACTCCAAATAAAGGAGTGCCTTAATAGAACACCCTATTGCCATTTATCGCAAGAACCCCATGGACTAGTAATAATATATTATATTAATAAAAAACAATATATATATATATATATAATATATATATATATATATATATATATATATATATATATATATATATTATACTATATATATATATATATATATATATATATATATATAAACTAAACTATCCTTCTTCTTTGACATTACTAAGAAAAAAATGAACAATGCTAGGAAAAGAACTAATCCTCACAAGATTCAAAGTGAAATCGGGTGATGGTCTCCTCCCAAAACTCCCTTCGATGAAAGAATGAGGGTGGAAGATGAAAATCACTTCCTCTTAGATTGCCTGGCTTTTACTCACATCTCCTCTCATTTCCCTGTAGGTTTTAACCTCGTACAGAAACTACCTGCATACAAATTCTAAAACACATAAAATAAACAATGCGAGAGCATAACACATAAAACACATATACATAGAGATTTCCCATGGATCCCAAAACTGGGACTACTAGCTTGATTTTTCATTATGTGCCTTTCAATGTTACAATACATATTTATACATGTCGAAGCATCCAATACCATGAACCAAAAACTGTTGCATCCAAAACCATGGACTAAAAACCATCGCAGCCAAAACCATGTGCAAAAATCATGCACAAAACCATAGGTAGGTCCGTCCAGCCTAACATATGGTCCAAAACTAAAATTTTCTGGGGCGTTGCCCCAGACCTATTGGCATTATGATACATATGTTGTACTTGATGGCAACCCACTCATCTCAGATGATAAATTATAGTGTAGAAACATTCATGCACTTTCATGCACAGAAAAGTTCACGCACTTTCATGCAGAGAAAAGTTCTTTCATGCAGAGAAAAGTTCTTTCATGCAGAGAAAAGTTCACGCACTTTCATGCAGAGAAAAGTGCATGCACATGGGAAATATTATGGTTGGTTCATGGTATCAGTCCGACAATTTTTGATCCTATGGTTTTGGTCCATGGTATTGCATCCAAAAGAATTGAACCCAAGTATTGGGTCCATGGTATTTTTTCTCAATGGTTTTGGTCCACGGTTTTGAGTGAGGCCTAGCCTATAAAAAGGAAAGGAGATTATTTGGCTATTCACAAGTGTTGAAAATCTTAATATTCTGAATTTCTGATAATCGGTTGGTGAGACATAGTTGAATCTAAATCAAGGAGAAACTAGAGCATTATAAGTCAGATCTACTGAAGAGAGCGGAAACGACGCAGTGCGGAGGTGGGCAGAACCAGAGAAGAAGCAGGTGCAGAGTTGCGCAGACTCGTCATGGCAGAAGTGTGGATATTTGCAGGTTTCCTTCGGTCAAGTTGCAGACCTTTCTTGAAATATATTTTAGCTGTCTTTTATCTGTTTCTTCAGAGATCTAGGTTTAAATTGGTGTTTGGTTATTGGTGTTATTTTCTGGTTACTGTATTCTATGAAGTTATTTTTTTAAAAGAGATTGGGTGATGCACATGTACATGATGTTTTGGATCCAGTTTGAAAATTGATGAAATGTGGTCCCTGGAAGGAAAGAGAAGGTAGTAGCCTTCTGTAGGTTAGCACCTACGTACTAGTATTTCAGCTAGTACAAGAGCTAAGGGGGTTATAGCTCCCTTCCATAAGAAGCTAGAAAATGAGAGAGGGTTGTAGCTCTCTGCAGGTTGCAGCCTGCGTATTGGTAAAAGACTGCACTAGTACAAAATCATTGTAAGAGGAAGTTCTAATTGAAAGAAGATAGAGACATATTGTAGTAGGTGGTTTTCACCCACATTGGGTTTCCACCTTACATCTTGTGTTCCTTGGTGTGACTGTCTATTTTGTGTTCCTACTCATTATTCTATGGTTCTCACATACATATTAATGACAAACATCTGAAGAATAAATTAAATTATAAGTTTGGAAGGTATATGGAAGTTTCAAATCTAAAAATATTTTTATAAATTGATAAGAGTTTGATAATACTAATTCACCCCCCCCCACCCCCTCTCAGTATTATTTCCAACAATTGGTATCAGAGCAGGTTCTTTAGAAGAAGCTTGATCGCTTGAAGGAAGATCTATCATCTTGAGCAACTACAAGAGAGAAGCATTGATCAGGCCACCAATTTTTGATGGGACCAATTTCGTCTATTGGAAGGTAAGAGTCACTGCCTATCTTCAATCTCTTGGTATAGAAGTCTGGGATATCATAGATACAGGGTACACTTTTCATCAGCAACTCCCACAGATTCGACTGAGAAGAAGCAATTTGAAACAAATGCAAAGGCTGTCAATACTCTATTAGGATGTCTATCTCAATCAGAATTCGTCAAGGTTATGCAGTATAAAACCGCAAAAGAAA